>BJCO01363726.1:0-10123 GCA_018326465.1 Flaveria floridana
TATTATTATTATTATTATTATTATTATTATTATTATTATTATTATTATTATTATTATTATTATTATAGCAACAACAACAATAATAATTGATAAGGCAGTTAAGGTTAGATTGTGCTATATAAAATAGTCTCCATAATACCCATCATGTCGCACAGACTAACCCACTAATCTATCTATTATAATAAAGAATGAATTTGAGTGGACACTTAGTACCCAAATATAAGAAAGGTTAGATTATACAATAATATTAACAATAATAATAATAATAATACACAAATATAATTGGTGTTTAAGGTAGTTGAGGTTAGATTGTGCTTTATTAAAGGTTCTCGATAACATCCGTCATGTCGCGCGGGCTAACCCACTAATCTATCTATCATAATAAAGAAAGATTTTGGGTGTATACTTAGTACAATTCTTGACCTACTAATTCTATTTTTCTTGTTAATTCTCCTATTAAATAAATGTATGAACTATTAATGATTTTAAATAATTCTTTTTGAGGTTACAAATAGTTATTTAAAATTATTGTTTTAAAAAAATTATAAACCAAAAACAATTAAAATTCAAAGTTACAATAATAATTTTTATAGAAAAAAATATTTTTCTAAAATGATTTGTTTTGAATTAAAATATTTAATTTAATACAAAAAGAGTTTAAAAATGACATCATTGTTTTATTATTACTTATATTGCTTAATCATATATAATCTAAATTATATATTATCTCAAATAATTATTTTATAATTAATAAATTTTTGTTAGTAGTTATTTAATATTTTATTTAACTCGTGTAATACATAGGATAATAATCTAGATGAAGATAAATGGTAAGAGGATAGGATAATAATCTAGATGAGGATAAATGGTAAGAGGATTTTTTCTGAATGATTAATTAGATCACCGATCAATCACTAACCCATCCATTTATCTCAATTAGTTGAGTACACAACCCAATACCACTATTAATAGTAAAGCTTACCATTAACGAAAGAAAACTCTAACCCAACTTAAAATATTTTTCTCCCTAAGAAATGAAACTTTAACTCAAAATCTTACATGATTGAGAATGAGGATGTTGATTAACACAGAGAACAGCAACAAGAAAATATCTATGGTATCCGATGAGTCCTCACCGATAATCATTTGGGTGAGAAAATCTGATTGAAAAGCAACCACACAAACAAACACCACCACCACCACCACCACCACCACCGATTCTCTTGGTTTCTAATCTATGGCGTTATCCACCCCATCAACCGCCGTGACCACCACCACCACCAGCACCACTCCACACCATCATCTCCCACAACTCTTCCCCTCTCACTCCTCCACCATCACTTTTCCCGTTAAACCCACCACCACCACCCATCATAACCTTTCACTGACGAAATGGAGGGCCGGTGTTTCCTTCTTTCCAGCCTTCTTGAACAGGTCCAAAAACACAGAATCCATCAAACAGGAGCTTCTTGACGCCATTGCTCCTCTTGATCGTGGTGCTGATGCTTCCCCTGAGGATCAGCAAACAATCCAACAGGTAACCAATCCTAATTCTCAAAGATCAAATTTGGTTTCGGTATTATATATACAACATAGTCTAATATTCTATTCTATTGTATTGTATTGGGTTATTTACTGTTAAAAGTCCTGATAAAGATATCAATTCTAATGCATACACGCTTATTGTCATGTGTCCATAAACGTCTACACAGGTTGTGAAGTTTTACATGTGTTAAACGGGTTATAATAAATAGGTTACGCTACTTATAAAGGATTTGCGGGTTAACTTGTTTAAAACGAGTTAAACGTGTCAACCTGCCTAAATAAAGGTAAACATTCATTTAAAAAATGAGTTAAAAAACTCAGATTTGGGCATGATTTGTTTATTAAACGAGTCGGATGTGAATACCAAAACTTGACTATTTTCTGGTGGTATGTCGTATTAAAAATTGTGAGTGGCTACTATGATTTGAGCCGTAAAACTAAAAAAAGAACAGAAAAAAGACTACTTGATACGGTGATATATACAACTGTGATTTGTGATTTGATTGATATGAATTTATGAGCTAGGCTTTGTATTTGTATTCAAAGCCATGGAATGATTCAAAAAACGAAATAAATCATTGATAATGTGTGAGAAAGGTATTAAATCAAAAGAAAATTTATGAATTTCATGATTACAATTTGTGTTTTTATTTCTTTCTAGCTTAGTTGTGTACTATACGTGGGATGTACTGGGTATGGTTGTTGTTGTTGTTGTATTTCTTTCTAGCTTAGACCTAAATTGTTAGATTTAGATAGTTCGAAAGCTTGAAGCAGCAAATCCGACAAAGGAACCGCTTAAGTCCCCCTTGCTAGACGGAAAATGGGAACTCATATACACAACTTCACAATCGATTCTACAAACTAAGGTTACATGATGACTGTTTCTTTTTTTTTCTTTTTTTTTGTATCTTGCCTTTGATTTCTCAATGGCTTACTTACAAAGTGACTTTGTTTACAGAGACCTAAGTTCCTTAGATCGCGTGTCAACTATCAAACGATTAATGTAGACACGCTCAGAGCTCAAAATATGGAATCATTTCCGACCTTTAATCAGGTATCTTGTTATTGTCTCGTGTCCCATTCATATGAATATACAAGTAAGGCTCGTTAGTCTTGAACAAACTAGACACCACTTCATATCATCGAGTGTGGTGGTTTCCTTTTTTTTGGTTACATATGTTATTAATGAGTCTTCGTAATTGTCATGTATCTATAGGTTACTGCATATCTAACACCGGTTAATTCCAAAAAGGTGGCGGTGAAATTTGATTATTTCAAGATTTTAGGATTGGTAAGATTTTTCCTCATTCATACGTTGTAACTAAGCCTGTTTACTTGTAAATGGTTTGATTTGGATCATTGGATGGTCTTTTATCTCGAACGGATTAAAAGATCTAACTGTTGGAATTAGATTTTAATCAAGAAATCTCAATCAGTTAGACTGATTTAGAAGTCAAATAGAAAAGTCAAACTGATATTAGAAAGTCAAAATTGATGTAATTTAGCGGGAATTTTAAATAGAGTCTGTTAGTTATGTTGTTTGTAACCATCAACTGTAAGTGTATAAATACCGGTCTGTATGTTGGTATTATGTGTGGAAATCAGTTTGTGTTTGTGTGTGATTTTGTGTTCTGATTGTTCATTTTTCCCACCGGGTTCCCTGCACTCATGTGCAGAACCCAAGCGAATTGTTTAACCTATAATTGATCCTAATCTATATTGATCATGGTCATCACGAACAGATAAAATGTTCAACTGCATATAAATGTGTAAAAGACTTGACTAAAAAAAGTTAAATGTATTAATGTAAAGTTTTTCATCATATTGTTAAAAAAATGTTTGCGGGTTGGTCTAACCCACAAATGTCTGTGAGACCATTGGGACCAACCCACAAATGTCTGTGAGACCATTATGCCACCTCTGATAATCTATTGATAAATCCAGAATATAATGTAAGACTAATTTCATTCATGCACTTCAGATACCTGTTAAAGCGCCTGACACAGCTCGAGGTTCACTTGAAATAACTTACTTGGATGAAGAATTGAGGTAAAATTCAACATTTATATGAATTGTTCAAATCTTTAAAACTTGATTTTGGTTTCATTTTTCATCTCAATGCTATAAATGAAAACATTTGACATTTTTAACATGATTTGCAGGGTCTCAAGAGGTGATAAGGGAAACTTGTTCATCTTAAGGATGATAGATCCCTCATATAGAGTTCCTGTGTGACACAACTACAAAGTTTTAGCACCGAGATAGGCTTTATTAAGCCGAAATAAATTTGTTAAGAATCTTTTTAAGTCAAACAACTCTCGACCCATTTTACACATGTATACAATAACTCATAATACGTTGGTCAAACCTTCACATTTGTTGTATGTATTGTTTTATCAAAAGACATTTTATCATTTTTAGAACAAGAACTTACCTTGTACAAGATCATCATATATCCCTATTTTACCCGTACAGTTTAAAAGAATAACTTGATTGACATTTGACCTTGTCAAAGTTAAATGATATGTTTGACCTTCTAGACATGGTCAAACTATGTTAGACCATAATTCTTGTCATCATAAGTTTTAATATTATGTATTATTATTGTTATAACATAAGTTAGTTGGTTAAGGGGTAGTTATGTTACTTGCACCCCAAAAAACATAAGGGTATAAATACCCGTGTAATCTTTCATTTGTTAAAAATGCATCTCTAAGTTTTATAGAAATCTCTCTCAAACACAGACCCTTGGGATCTCAATTGGCATTAGAGCCATATTCCCACCGATTTCATCGATTTCACGAAGAACACGAAAACGTTTGCAGTCCTTGTTTTAGCGAAGAGGAACAGAGACACGGTTTTTGAAATCGAATCGATATCAGAGAAACGTTGTTTTAGATATTATCGCCATCATCAATTGATTAAGAGGATCAATTGATTTAGAAACCCAGAAACTGTTCCTAAGGACACATCGGAATTTTAAGAAATTCCGGCGACATTCTGGCAAGTAGAAAACGAATGAGAGAGATATTTGAATCAAACTTATTGATTCAAATTTGATTCCCAAACGCCTTCAACAATCGATTTCAGAAACATCTTCAATTTCAAGATCAAAGATTTTAATTGTTCAAAATCCTTTCGGAACCCATTCCAATTGGAAAGTAAAAAAACGAAAATCAAGTCTTGTTTCAAGCAAGAATTCAATTAACAGGCAGAGAGATCATAAACGATTTCATTAGGGGATTAAGAATTAAATTGCCTTCACAAGAAATTTGTTTGATCGATTAAGGCATAGAAGAAGATACGGGATTCATTTTGGCAAATTTGACTTTTGAAAGCCAACAGATAGTCTTTTTAAAAAAAGGGAATTATTTTGGAATTTAGATTTAAAGAAAACTGTAAAAGTCAAAGATAAACTTTGACTTTAAATATCTGGAGGAATCCTTTTTCAGAAACTTATTATTGGAGAATTCTTTTAGAATAAAATTTAATATTTTATATAAACAAAATATTAAGTTTTTGTTCCTTAAGAATAAATCAAATAAATATTAATTTCGATTTTTTAAAGAAAAGAAAAGTCAAAATTAAATCAAGTTTGACAAAGGAAAAGTCAAACAAGCTCCATTAAATCTTGGGAAGTTCAAAATACGTTGAACAATTGGGAAGAAGAAGAAGATACCGATAAAGTCTCCATCAAAACCCAAGATGACGAAAGAGAATAAAGAAGAGACGGTCAGCAAGGACACGCTCTCTATTAGCCTCCAAACACCAATGTTAACATTTTCAAATTACACGATTTGGTCTGTTCGTGTAAAGGCAATTATGAATGCCAATAACCTTTTAGAAGCAATTGAACCACGAGAAGGTACAAAAGTAGATGACAAGAAACATAGGACAACAATTGCCTATCTATTTCAAGCAATACTTGAAGATATGGTGATGCAACTGGCATCTCATACTACAGTGAAAGATATTTGGGAAGCCTTAAAGACAAGGCACGTTGGTATTGATAGAGTTCAAAAGGCTAGACTTCAATCATTGCGCACGGAATTTGAGATGCTTTCAATGAGAGAGACAGAGACCATAGATCAGTTTGCTGGAAGATTAAGCGCAATAAACACAAAGTCAAAGAGCCTAGGAACAAAGATTGATGAAGCAACCATGGTACGTAAACTGCTAGATACAGTACCCGACAAGTTTTTGCAAATTATTGCATCGATAGAGCAATATTCAGATATGGACATAATGACACTTGACGAATCAATTGGAAGACTTAAAACCTGCGAGGAACGACTTAAGTCTAGAGAAGAGAAGAAATTAGAACCTACAGGTCAAGAGAAACTGTTATTTATAAGGTACGAGAAAAAGCCTTACAACAACCAACAGAACTACAATCAGAATCGAGGTAAGCAGAACTTTAGGAAGTTCAACAACCATGGCAAGAGTCAAAGATATGAAAAGAGAAGCTTTGACAAGAATGGCCAAAGAGATCAAAGAAGTGAAAAGAGTTTCACTAAGAAGCGTCAGTTTGACAACAACCGACCTAGAAGAAAGCAATGTAAAGTGTTACAATTACAACAAACTAGGACATATCGCATCCAAATGTCCTAAACCTCGAAGTAAGCAGGAAGAATCTCACCTTGTAATGGAGGATGAAGACCCTACATTACTTATGACTGTTGGTGAAGAGAGAGCAGTAGTTCTAGATGAAACGAAAGTCCTACCACAACGTTATCAAGGTGATAACACGAAAGATGGAATATGGTATTTGGACAATGGAGCTAGCAATCATATGACAGGTGAACGCTCCTATTTTACAGAGTTAAATAAAAGAATAACATGAAATGTCAAGTTTGGAGATGGATCATGTGTCAACATAAAAGGAAAAGGATCGATTTTATTGGAATGCAAAAATGGTGAACAGAAGTTAATCACTGATGTCTACTTCATTCCATACCTCCAAAGCAGCATCCTAAGCCTAGAGCAAATGACTGAAACTGGATGCAAGATTGTTATGAAAGATAAGTATCTTTGTATGTTTGATCCTCATGATTATTTGTTAATGAAAGTCCCTAGAGCAACGAATAGACTTTACAAAATTAAGTTAAGAATAGCAAGTCCTATTTGTCTACAAGCAAGGATAGACACCCCAGTATGGTTATGGCATGCACATATGGGACATATTAACTTTGATTCGTTAAAGCAGCTAAGTACTAAAGGTATGGCACATGGACTACCAACAATAGACCATCCTACCCAGATTTGTGATGCATGTCTCATGGGAAAGCAAAGTAGATTACCATTTCCCTCGCAAGCAAAGTTTAGAGTCGAAGAACCTCTAGAACTAGTACATACAGATTTATGTGGACCGATCTCACCCACATCCTTAGCTGGTAACAGCTATTTCTTTTTACTAGTCGATGACTATTCAAGATATATGTGGATCTACATGCTTAAGTCAAAAGATCAAGTATATGATATTTTCAAGAAGATTAGAAACGAAGCTCAAACAGAAACAAGGCATAAACTCAAGACGTTGAGAAATGATCATGGAGGTGAATTTACCTCAAATGCCTTAACTACGTACTGTGAAGATGAAGGAATCTTAAGAAAACTCATAGCACCTTATACACCTCAACAAAATGGTGTAGTAGAATGAAGAAACCATTCAGTGATAAGCATGACAAGAAGCATGTTAAAGGCTATGAATGTACCATAAAACCTATAGGCAGAAGCAACACGACAAGCAGCATACTTATTAAATCGTGTTCCAACTAAAACACTAAAGGGAATTACACCCTATGAAGTATTAAAAGGTAAACCTCCTAGCTTAAAGCATATTAAAGTATTTGGATGCATAGCATACATGAAGGTACCAACACCTCATTTGAAGAAGCTAGATAATAGAAGCAAGAAGATGGTACATTTAGGAAATGAAAGTGGAACAAAAGCCTATAGATTATACGATCCAGAAGAAAACAAGATTTGCATAAGTAGAGACGTTTTATTTATTAAGAATGAATCATGGAACTGGGATAACTACTTAGAAGAAGTGAGTGATAATGGACCTACATGTAAAAGTTTTGAAATCCATGGAAATCAAGACAGTGGAAATAGTCAAGATCAAGATAGTGAAGGTAAAGATACTCAAGATCACCAAGAACCAATGTTTGAAGATATGGTTACACCAATATCAACTACAAGATCTCCAATAACAGTTCAAGAAATTCAAGAAACACCCACAAGTGTTCTAGAAATTGATAGTTCACCAGGTTCATTAAATAGATCAGTTCAAAGACCAAGATCACTAAGCAGCATCTATAATGAAACTAGACCTCTCGAACCAGAAGAATATGAAAATTTATACCTAGCATATGATGAAGAACCTATCAACTATAAGAAAGCAACAGAATATCCTCAATATATAAAGGCAATGGAAAGTGAGATAGACTCGATAGAAAAGAATAATACGTGGTCACTCACAACACTTCCTACCAATCAAAAGGCAATAGGTTTAAAATGGATTTTCAAGGTCAAGAAAGATGCAAATGGAGAAATCACCAAGCACAAGGCAAGGTTAGTAGCAAAGGGTTATGTACAAAAGGAAGGTATCGACTATAATGAAGTATTTGCGCCCGTTGCAAGAATGGAAACCATAAGACTACTAATAGAAATAGCAGCACAAGAAGGATGGCCAGTACATCATTTAGATGTAAAATAAACATTCTTACATGGTAATTTAAAGGAAGACGTATATGTAACACAACCAAATGGGTTTGTGAAGAAAGGAAATGAGAAACTAGTCTACAAGTTAAAGAAAGCTCTATATGTTTAAAGCAAGCACAAGAGCATGGAATCTTAGATTAGACAACACGTTAAAGGAAATTAGATTTAAAAGATGCCCTCAAGAACAAGTAGTTTATAAGAGTACTCTTAAGAACACTACTATAATAATTGGTGTTTATGTTGATGACATTTTTGTGACAGGAAGTTCAATGAAGGACATAACGAGTTTCAAGAAAGAAATGGAAGGCAAGTTTGAAAGGAGTGACCTAGGGCCACTTACATACTATTTAGGTATTGAAGTATGCCAAGAAACAGGAAAGATAAAGCTAAAGCAATCCGCCTATGCAAAGAAAGTTTTTAAAGAAGCAAGATTAGAAGATTTTAACCCAACAAAGTATGCAATGGAAGCAGGTTTAAAGTTGACAAGAGAAGACAAAAGTGACTTAGTCAACGCAACAAAATATAGAAAGCTAATTGGATGTTTAAGATACCTCACGCATATAAGACCTGATATAACTTATGCAGTTGGATACGTAAGTAGATACATGGAGAAACCAAGAGAAATTCACATGCAAGTAGTAAAGCACTTGATAAGATATATTAAAGGAACATTAGATTATGGAATAGAATACACGAAAGGAAGAAACAAAGAAATCATTGGATTTAGCGATAGTAGTTATGGTGTAGACGCAGATGATGAAAAAGGAACAACAGGAACTATATTTTACTACAATGAAACACCTATTACATGGTCAAGTCACAAGCAGAATATAGTAGCACTATCATCATGTGAACAAGAATTTATGGAAGCTACATCAGCAGCATGTCAAGCATTATGGTTACAAGGACTTCTAAGTGAACTTACAGGAGAAGACCCAAAGAAGATAACACTAAAAATTGATAACAAGTCAGCTATACTACTCATGAAGAATCCAATATTTCATGGATCAAAGCATATCAACACAAGATATCACTTTATCAGAGATGCATAGAGAATGAGCAGATTCAAGTGGAGCACATAAGTGGAGAAATGCAAAGAGCCAACATACTTACTAAAGCATTTACCAAAGATCAAGTTTATGGAAATGAGAAGCCTTATTGGAGTTAAAGACCTAGCAGAAGGAATCAAGAATTAGGGGGGAGAATATTAGACCATAATTCTTGTTATCATAAGTTTTATTATTATGTATTATTATTGTTATAACATAAGTTAGTTGGTTAAGGGGTAGTTATGTTACTTGCACCCCAAGAAACGTAAGGGTATAAATACCCATGTAATCTTTCATTTGTTAAAAATGCATCTCTAAGTTTTATAGAAATCTCTCTCAAACACAGACCCATGGGATCTTCAAACTACATTGAAACTTGGCTATGGCAAACAAGAAATATACAAGAAAGGCCTCATTTCAAAAGCCAGCAAATTTGTTAGGGGAATTAGCTACTCGCAGCGGCCTGAACGAGTCCTTGGTCCAATCTTCAGTCTAAATTAATGAGAAATTATCATCTTATGATCAAGTGTGATACAAAACCTTTCACCGGCCAAACTATGATTGACCAAGTTCTCTTAAACAAAGCAAACTAGACTTGTGACATTGTCATGGAAAAGATGAGATGCATAATGTAACATCTCGTATTTTTATTAATTAAAAGTTAATTTTGTTAAATCTTATAAGGCCTATTTATGCTATTTGTGAAACTTGGTGGGTTGTTTATGTATGATTCCTTATTTAATTTAAATTTTCTAAGTTACTTAAATAATAATAATGATAACAATGTTAATATTAATAATAAT
>BJCO01363730.1:0-14929 GCA_018326465.1 Flaveria floridana
TGTGTGTATATATATATATATACACATAAGTTCGGAATATTTTCAGAACTACGATAACTCATTATTACCATTTGATCATATGATCAATGGTTCAAAACAACCTATGGTATTAACGTAATTAAAACAAGAAAGAGATTCAAATACAAAGTGTATTTTTGTTAAAAAGTGTGATAAGACACAATGAGTAAAAAAGTCATAAAAAATTATATCTCATATTTTAAATCGAATTTCAAAAAAGTAATTTCGAGCTTTTGTTCCCCTAGCCGTCTTCACTGAGAAAAAAATAAACAATAAATAAAAAATATTAATATTTTTTTATTGTGTTATGAAAGACATAATGATATCATTGTGTCATTATGAAAAACATAATGACGTCATTGTATTATAAAAAACACAATGAAATTTTTTTATTTTTTATTTTATTTTTTTGAAAGATGACGACAAGAGAAATAGAGACTCTGAATTACTTTTTTGAAATTCAATTTAGATTGTGAGATATAATTTTTCTGTGACTTTTTTAGCCTTACTGTGTCTTTTCACACTTTGTAACAAAAATACATTTTATAAAATAATCTCACCCTTAAAAAAATGTGAGACGATTTAATAACTAGAAAAAGGCATTTTAGCAACATAAAAGAATAATTCCTTTTTTATCTCCATGTCTTCCTTTCTCTCTCTCTCATCGATTAATATATTGTTCCTTTTATCACTTCTAAGACCTAACCCTAATTCTTGATCTCTTTAGCACTCATACAAGAAGTAGCATGAATTGATCAATTAGAAAAATCAGAAGCAACACGTTTGTCGTAATGCTATTCTGTTATCAAATCAAAGGTTGTTTTCATGTTTCAATTTTTCTTTTTAGTTTATATAATCTTACAATTTTTAATTCCAAGGTTCGCTTGTGCCTTGATTATCATACCGTTATGAATTGTCAATAACAAAATGATTTTATTATATACTTTCAACCATATATAACCAATAACAAAATAATCGACCAGCCACCGTCCATCGCTCCTCCTATTGCATGTGTAAGTTTTTTTCTTTTAATTGTTTGAAATTACCTTTATTATATTTCTTTACATTTTGATTGTTCATACATGTATATACTTTTTAATAAAACAATATGTTTCTTTTTCTTATTATAATATTATTGGCTAAAATTATTTTACTTTAAAATAATAATATTTTAAGTTAATTTTAATTTTACTCCTTAAGATTTGACTAAAGTAACTATTTTCATACAAAGCATGAAAACATCAATTTACCTTCAAAAGTTTATATATTGTTCTTTTTCACTTTAAAATTTTCATCATGTTGGATAAAGTTAAAACAAGTCACAATTAATGAAACTTTTGGACTTAAATTAAAACAACTTACGAAACTTTTGAAGATAAATTAATGTTTTTAATTTTTTTTGCGGAAAATAGTTATTTTGAACAAACATTTAGTAGTAAAATTGAACTTAACTCTAATATTTAAAAAGATTCAAGTACAAAGGTTAATAAAATTAACCAATTGGTTCATATGTCGTAATTAAAACATAAAGTTTCTAAAACTTATTTTTATTTTTTTAATTCACTCAAACTTAATTTTAAATCGTCTTTTCAAATATAAAAGTTATAATTTTTTTCACTATTTTTTTGTTTCAACTTCACACAATGTAGGCACATTTTTTTTCCTTTTTAAAAATATGTATTTTTTGAAAATATTTTTAACTAGCTTAAAAGATGTAATAAAAAAAATAAAATATAACAATAAATGCATTTTGTGACATCTCGTAAAATTTCAGGTTAACACCGCTTTCGTTTTCTAATCTCATTTCATTTATTAAGTAAAAGTGATTATTATTATTATGATTACTTAACCTTATTATTACTACTTAACTTTAATTTAACATTGAACTAACTAAACCATTAAGTAACTAATATTAAACTCAATATAATTAGGGGACTTAAATGGCAATTGACAAAAGTGTCATCTTGGCTTAATATAACCGAATCCTTCTTCACATCATGCATCCCCATCCTTCCTTTATAACCCTAATTATTGAAGAAACAAACAAAAAAAACCTGACGGCAGGCTTGTGCAATCTCTGCAGCCGTGAGCCATTTTCAACCATTCATCTAGCATTCTCATTATTACACCGCAAGGGTTGATCGTCGCAAATGACAACCGTTGTCTTGGCACTTGGCAGTCGCGGTTTGGAGCAGAACAACACGAGTAGAGTTCTCTCTTCTCCACATCCTTTCGGTACGAATTCTTGTTACTATTTGTGTTCATTTCGTCGCGGTTTCGGCGGCTATGACTCGAAAGGGTGCGTGATTTCATCTCCGTGATTGTATGTCCATCAATATGGATTGTTTTTCATGGTTGTTTCAGTGTGTTGATTTGGTTATATGTGTGTCGTGGGTTGGACGAGGGTCACCTTGCACGTTCTGCGTGCGTGTTTGTTGTATTACTTATGGTGGGTGTTAGGTGCAAACTGCGTATATGTTCCTATTGCATGTACGTATCGCGATTGTATGTGCGTCATGCAACCGTGTGTGGTGTTAGTATGCATCTAGGAGTGATGTGTGTTGCAATATATACATGTGTATATGTAATGGTGTATCTATGTGTTCCATAATTATCATGGCCGTGATGCATGGGTACAAGTGTTCTTGGTTGAGAATCGGTTAAAGGTGCTTGGGTTGGGGGTTGTTTTGGTAACTCATGTACGAGTATAGGTGATACTGTGGTATGTGTTTAGTAAGTGGTCAAACAGTGACTTGTATGCAACTAGCCATGAGTATATGTGTATGTATCTATGGGTTTTATGGCTTACAATGTAAGTATGTACATGCAGTAGTGAATGTATGGCTGTGATTGTGGTTATGTTGCATGTATTGCTAATAAACGTGGAAGTAGTTAACAAGTATTTAAGAATCGTTGGGTAGGATATGACCAAGGGTGTAATACCATGTATGAATGCATGTACGTGGTATGTTCTCTCAATTGGGTACGTGGTGGTCCATATGTAACGGAGTTATGTTATGAGTTATGTGTGCCGTTTTGGTTATGTCTATTGGCTTGAATTTGTGTGAGTCATTATATATATATATTTTGCTGGGTATGGATGTGAGTGCATTTTCTACATATAATGTGTGTGGATAACATATATATGGTATAGTATATATGTGTACAATACAATATGGATATTATAGGTGTGGATTGTGTATCATTAAAGCATTAGGAATTATATTAAATAGTCACGTAACTAATATACTATAAGAGCATTTATGTGTAAGATCATGTCTATGCGAGAATAACTAGATTTTTAGTTACAAGCATGAGTTTGTGCATAAATAACCTGGTATGGAGATGGGGAAATGTCGAATATTTGTAACCGAGTAGTAAACGCAAAACCGTACGATCACATTATTAGTATTTAATATTAATTAAATATTAAATGTGCATCCAGGTTCCGCGAACCCAACTGTTACGTTCTTGCATTACCTTATTGTTGTGCTTTTGAGGTGAGTTCTCAAGCCCGCTTTACTTACTTTCTTGGGGTGAAAGAAACGTGTGTTCAAACTCATTTTTATTGATCAGTATTACTGTAATATCACTTGTTTACTACTGTTATACCACTTAAGTCCTCATACTCGAACCGTTAATGTACGTATTATAGCGAGATAATTCTGAGTAGATCTACTAGGTTTGACAAACCCCACCCGGGCTAGTCATGCTAGCACAACGTACGTCAAACGGGTGTTTAATTAACCTAATTTTGGTTGCGAACTTCATACTCTTAGTAACTGGTTAAGTAGACTAGCTATCTACTGATATTACTTTGTTTAATGTATCTATTTACTTTATATTCTGTTTATCAAAACCTGTGAATTCACCAACCTTGTGTTGACACTTACCATGTTTCTTTCAGGTTCGTAAGGCGTGCACGATAGGATACCCATACATGCATTCATCGTTGTTTGGATCAACTGAAAACATTTGCATTTTCTATATTATATACTTATTTGGTTTTGCGCGTGTTGCGCTGTTTGAGTTACAAATTAATACGCTTCCGCATTTACTATCGTGTTTTCTTAATTAACTCTGATTTGGAAAGTCTTATTATTAATGAGTAATTATGTATTTATAAATGACGTGTCGTTTGGTTTAACTAGTGGCTGAGATCCTGGTATGTCACGTGCCTAACAGTAATACCCCCTTTTTGTAGGAATTGAGGGTGTGACAGATTGATATCAGAGCTAATGGTTATAGCAAACTAAAACAAATTTACATTTCATTTGCATTGCATTTAGACTATAGGCGATGCCTTAGTTACACACACGTAGATTATTAAGTTATACTTGATCGGGATTTGCTTACTGTGGTTCGGCTATAGGAATGACGTATTCATCTCTTCATTCTATATTTATAGGAAAAAGGCCAGTTCGTCCTGATTCCCCCGCTGTTACCTCCTGTTTCTCTGCACAAGAGGCTTCGAATTACTATGAGTCACGAGAAGGTTAATTACAATTTACCGTTTATCTTATCTTTTATATCATACCTCTCGGAATTGGATACAGTACCGTTGGCACCTAACTTGGATGGTTCATTGGGAGCATGTTTTGCCTCCTGTTGAATGCGTTTCGCGGAAGAGAGTTGTGTCTGCCAGGCCTTCTTTACCTACCTTGCCCATTTTGTGCCTTGTGGAGTATGCAATAACTGTACTGGCGGCTACCATAGGCATTAAGAGACAACTTATCAAAGTTTACGTACGATAAAGCCATCTTACCCATCTGACCTGAGTACATCGACTGTCTCTCGCTCAAGTGAATACTTTCCTCAACCGATTCTTTCGTACAACCTTGGCTAATGACCCTTGGTTTAATAACTATATCATTGATACCTCTATCATTGATAACACTTTTTACTTGACAAGGTATGTTAGCTCGGATGGGAGGAACCAGGGGTAACCATGCAAAACAAATTACCATCACGGGTGCACACATAATTGTAATTTGGTGTGCATGAGAAGTTTGGCGAACTCTGTTGAGTGATAACGGTCATAGTCAGTACAAATTTCCATTTCTACACTTTGATACATGCGAGTCTTGATTCTCATAAAACTTCACTATTGATATGGAAACAATCCTTCATTTCTACTCGTATGAAAGTTTTCATTTATCAAGAGCCTTAATGGGATTTGTGTTATGACAATAGTCCCAGTCCTTAAGAGACGTTGCTCGTTCTAGCATTTTAGTTATCTTGCAACACTATTTATTTTATATCTGCGTAATCTTCATGAAAGTTACATCAGAGTAGTGATACTCTATGCGCATGTATCCTTTGTTCATTGTGTTAATCTTAAGATTTAGAGTCATGACCGTTCAAATGTTCTAACATTCATTTCATTTGGTATTTATCATGTTGAGCGTAAGTTACTTTTGCTTGTCTCCCGGTGGTGGGATTCATATTGGATTTTCCTGGTTGACTGTGTTTAGTATAAGGTCAGTTAACAAAGTGTCTTACGACAACCCCGAATATTACATCTCTGTGTTTCCACTATAAGCAACAAGTGCAACCATCATCGCCATGGATTGTGCAATAAGGACATCTAAGAGCGATTTGTGGAAATTTGGCCATACCTTCAAGAACTGTTGTATGAACATCCCAACCAAGTCTCCTCAACCTCAAGTAGCATATAAAGGATGTTATGAGAGTGGTCAAACCAGGCACTTCAAGAAGAATTTCCCAAAGCTAAAGAAAAACAATGGCGGTGGTAATGGTGCTGACAACTGCAATGGCAATGGCAATGGAAATGGCAATGGAAATGGCAATGGCAATGGTAATGGCAATGGAAATGACAATGGCAATGGCAATAGCAATGGCAATGGCAATGGTAGTGCCAAAGGTAGAGCCTTCGTCATAGGTTCAGGTGAGACTTGTAATGTTCCTTCTATTGTAACTAGTAAATTTCCCGTCAATGGTTGTTATGTATCGGTGCTATTTGATTCTGGTGCTGATAAGAGTTTCATTTCACATAAGTTCAGTCAATTACTAGGTGTTAACTCTACAGCCTCAAACACAAACTATATGGTAGAAATAGTTAACGGTAAGATCATAGAGTCTTCTCATATATACCGAGGCTGTAAGATAAGTCTGTCTGGGTTCGATATTGATCTTCTATCCATTACACTCGATAGCTTCGATGCCGTATTCGGCATGGATTGGTTGTCCAGGAACCAAGCCGAAATCATTTGTCATGAGAAACTCATTCAATTACCTTTGCCTGATGGAGGGATACTCATGATGGAAAGTGACAAGAGTGGTGCTGTGGTTGGCATCATCTCTTACATGAAGGCTCAAAAGTGTCTGAGAAAAGGGCATTCAGTGATTTTATCCCTAGCTACTAAAAAGACCACTGAGGAGAGACGACTAGAAGACATTCCCATTGTTAGAGATTTTCTTGAGGTATTTCCCTAGGACTTGCCTGGCCTTCCTCCACACAGGCAAGTAGAGTTTCAGATCGAGTTGACACCAGGAGCTACCCCTATCGCTCAGGCGCTGTATGGTTTGGCATCAAAAGGACTTCAAGAATTGTCGAAATAGTTGCAGGAACTGTTAGACAAAGGGTTCATACGTCCAAGTTCTTCACCTTGGGGAGCACCTATGTTATTCGTGAAAAAAAAATGGAACCTTTCGCATGTGCATTGACTATCGGGAATTTAACAAGGTTACTATAAAGAATCGATACCCTCTTCCACGTATCTTCGACCTGCTTGACCAACTACAAGGACTGAGTTATTACTCGAAGATTGATCTGAGGTCCGGATATCATCAGCTTAGGGTTCGAGAAGAATACATATCCAAGATAGCTTTCAGAAACTTGATACGGACACTTTGAGTTTGCAGTCATGCCATTTGGTTTGACGAACGCTCCTGCAGTCTTTATGGATCTTATGAACCGTGTTTGCAAACCCTATTTAGACAAGTTTGTCATCATCTTCATTGATGACATACTCATTTATTCCAAGAATAGGGAGGAACATAAGGAACACTTAAGGACTATTTTAGAGCCCTTGAAAACCGAGCAGCTATATGCCTAGTTTTCTAAGTGTGGCTCCTGGATGAGAGAAGTACAATTTCTAGGGCATGTGGTTAATGAGAATGGCATCCATGTTGATCCGTCTAAGATTGAGGCAATCAAGAATTGGCCCGCACCGACGACGCCTACTAAGGTGCGCTAATTTCTTGGATTAGCGGGTTACTATTGGCGTTTTATAGAATGATTCTCCAAACTGGCACTACCCTTGACTACCTAACTCACAAAAGAACCGTTTACAAGTAGGGTAGTAAGGAAGATGCGGTTTTTCAAGCGCTTAAGTATAAGCTGTGTAGTGCACCGATCTTGGAATTACCAGATGGAATAGACGATTTCATGGTGTATTGCAACGCGTCAATCTAGGGTTTGGGATGCTTGTTGATGCAATGTAAGAATGTGATAGCTTATGCATCGAGATAACTTAACGTGCATGAGAAGAACTATCCAGCTCATGACTTAGAGTTAGGAGATGCATTATTCGCACTCAAGATCTAGAGGCATTACCTTTATGGAACAAAGTGTACGATCTTCACTGATCATAAGAGTCTCCAGCACATATACGAGCAGAAGGAGCTGAACATGAGATAGCGACGATGGTTGTAACTGCTGAATGATTACGACTGTTCCATCAAGTATATCCGGGAAAGGCTAACGTGGTAGTCGATGCCCTTAGTCATAAGGAAATCCTAAAGCCTCGTCGTGTCCATGCATTGCAATTAACGATTCATTCTGACCTACCATCACAGATTAAGAATGCCCAGGCTGAGGCATTACAGGAACTGAACATCAAATCAGACTCTCTCATGGGAGCTGAGAAGTTGTTCCAGGAGAAGTTAGATGGTTTTCGTTATTATGAAGACCGTGTATGGGTCCCAATGTTCGGGAATCTCCGAGGGTTGGTGTTGGATGAAGCTCACAAGTCACGTTATTTGGTACATCTTGGATCTGACAAGATGTACAAGGATTTGATGGTCATTTACTAGTGGCCTAACATGAAAGCTGAAATTGCCACCTACATGTCAAAGTGTTTGACTTGCTCTAAGGTCAAAGAAGAATATCTGAAACCGTCAGGTTTGCTTCAGCAACTAGATATTCCAGTATGGAAATGGGATAATATTTCTATGGATTTTGTCATAAAATTACCTCGTTCACAAACTAGAAATCATACTATTTGGGTGATAGTGGATCGTTTGACCAAGTCGGCATATTTCTTAGCCATTCGTGAGGCGCACAAAATGGATAAACTGGCGCAAATCTACTTGAAGGAAATTGTGTCACGACATGGCGTGCCACTTTCGATCATCTCTGATCGCGACGTGCAATTTACTTCACACTTCTAACAGTCACTGCAGAAGTCATTAGGCACTCGTCTGGATATGAGCACGGCTTATCATCCACAGACAGATGGTCAGACTGAATGCACGATCCAAACCCTAGAAGATATGCTTAGGGCGTGCGTCATTGACTTTTGGAATAGTTAGGACACCCATCAGCCTTTGGTTGAGTTCTTTTACAACAACAGTTACCATACGAGCATCAAAGTCGTACCATTTGAGGCACTTTATGGGAGAAAGTGTGGATCACCTATTTATTGGACTGAAGTCAATGATAGTCAGTTAACTGGTCCTGAACTTATTCATGAAACCAGAGGAAAAAATCATTCATATTCGTAACCATATGGTAGCAGCTCGTGATCATCAAAAAAAGCTACGCAGATCAAAGAAGAAAGCCTTTGGAATTTCAAGTCGGTGACAAGGTGTTGTTAAAGTTTTCACCTTGGAAGGGTGTGATACGCATTGGAAAGCACGGAAAGTTAAACCCTAGGTACGTTGGATTTTTTGAGGTTGTCAAAAGGATCGGTCTAGTGGCTAATCAGCTAGACTTACCTGCGGAACTTGATGGCGTTCATAACGTGTTCCATGCTTCAAACCCGAAGAAGTGTCTAGCCAATGAATCACTCGTCGTACCATTGGAAGAACCAGAGATTGATGAACAACACCATTTCATTGAAGAACCAGTTGAGATTATGGATTAGGAAATCAAAACCTAAAGCGTAATAAGATTCCTATTGTATGTGTTAGGTGGAATTCAAAGCGTGGACCAGAGTTTACCTGGGAACGTGCGGATCAAATGAAGAAGAAGTATCCTTAACTGTTCAAGGATCAGGTATCTACTTCTTAAGCTATCATTTTATGATATTTTTTCCTTGAATTTCGAGATGAAATTTGTCACACCCTCAATTTTCACAAACAGGGTATTACCGTTAGGCGCATGACATATCAGGATCTCAGCCACTAGTTACACCAAACGCCACGTCATTTATAAAAACATAATTACTCATTAATAATAAAACTTTCCAAATTAGAGTTAATTAAGAAAACACGATTGTAAATGCAGAAGCGTATTAATTTGTAACTCAAACAGCGCAACACACGCACAACCAAATAAGTATATTATATAGAAAATGCACATGTTTTCAGTTGATCCAAACAATGATGAATGCATGTGAGGTAATCCTATCATGCACGCCTTACGAACCTGAAAGAAACATGCTAAGTGTCAACACAAGGTTGGTGAGTTCACAGGTTTTGATAAACAGAACATAAAGTAAACAGATATAGCAAACAAAGTAATATAAGTAGATAGTTAGTCTACTTAACTAGTTACTAAGTGTATGAAGTTCGCAACCAAAGCTGACAATGTAAATGAATGCCTTGGTTGTGAATACCAGGTCACAACAACATAAATTAGGTCAATTAAACACCCGTTTGACGTACGTTGTGCTAGCGCGACTAGCTCGGGTGGGGTTTGTCAAACTCAGTAGATCTACTCAGAATTATTTTGCTATAATACGTACATTAACGGTTCGAGTATGAGGACTTAAATGGTATAACACTAGTAAATAAGTGATATTACAGTAATACTGATCAATGAAAATAAGTTTGAACACACGTTTCTTTCACCCCAAGAAACTAAGTAAAGCGGGGCTAAGAATTCACCTCAAAAGCACAGCAATATGGTAATGCAAGAACGAAACAGTTGGGTTCCGGTTAACCTGGATGTACATTTAATATTAGATTAATATTAAATACTAATAATGTGATCGTACGGTTTCGCGTCCATGACCCGGTTACAAATATTAGACATTTCCCCATCCCCATGCCAGGTTATTTATGCACAAACTCATGCTTATAACTAAAATCTAGTTATTCTCGCATGTACATGATCTTACACAGAAATGACCATATAGTATTTTAGTTACGTAACTATTTAATATAATCCCCAATGCTTTAATGATACACAATCCACACCTATATATATATGTATATATATATACATATATACATATATATATATGTATATATGTATATATGTATATATATAATGACTCACACAAATTCAAGCCAATAGACATAACCAAAATGCCACACATAACGCATAACATAACTAGGTTACATATGGACCACCACGTACACAATTGAGCCAACACACCACATACATGCATTCATACATGGTATATACACCCTCGGTTAAATCCCACCCAACGATTCTTAAATACTTGTTAACTACTTGCACATTTTTTAGCAACACATGCAACATAACCACAATCACACCCATACATTCACTGCTACATGTACATACTTACATTGTACATAGATACACACACATATACTCACAACTAGTTGCATACAAGTCACTATTTGACCACCTACCAAACACACACCACAGTATCACCTATACTCGTACATGAGTTGCCAAAACAACCCCCAACCCAAGCACCTTTAACCGATTCTCAACCAAGAACACTTGCACCCATGCATCACGGCCATGATCATTATGTACACATAGATACACCATTACATATACACATGTATATGTTACAACATCACTCCTAGATGCATACTAACACCACACACGGTTGCATGATGCATATACAATCACGGTACGTACCCGCAACAGGAACATATACGGAGTTTGCACCCAACACCCACCATAAGTAACACAACAAACATGCACGCAGAATGCGGAAGGTGACCCTTGGCCAACCACGACACACATATAACCAAATCAACGCACTGAAACAACCATGAAAAATAGTCCATATTGATGGACATACAATCACTGAGATGAAATCATGCACCCTCCCAAGTCATAGCCACCGAAACTGCGACGAAACGATCACAAATAGTAACAAGAGTTCATACCGAAAGGATGTGGAGAAGAGAGAACTCTACTCGTGTTGTTCTGCTCTGAAACGCGACTGCCGAGTGCCAAGGCGACGGTTGTCATTCACGACGATCAACCCTTGCGGTGTAACGATGAGATTGCTAGATGAATGGTTGTCAATGGCTCACGGATGCAGAGATTGCACAAGCCTGCCGTCGGTTTTTTTTTTTTTTTTTTTGTTTCTTCGATAAATATGGTTGTGAAGGAAGGAAGGGGATGCATGATGTGAAGAAGGATTCGGTTATATTAAGCCAAGATGACACTTTTGTCTATTGCCATTTAAGTCCCCTAATTATATTGAGTTTAATATTAGTTACTTAATGGTTTAGTTAGTTCAATGTTAAATTAAAGTTAGGTAGTAATAATAAGGTTAAGTAATCATAATAATAATAATCACTTTTACTTAATAAATGAAATGAGATTAGACAACGAAAGCGGTGTTAACTTGAAATTCTACAAGATGTCACAAAATTAGGGGAGAAATGAGTCACGTCGTCTCGTGAGCTATTCGGGACCGACTGGCTAAAAACTCTAACTAAGCTGAGCTTAAACAAGCTCGAATTTGTTTTACGACTCATTTAATAAACACTTTTGAGCCCGGCCTTCATATGTTGAGATCGAGCCGGCTAAGACGAAACTAGTGTTGTGTGTATATGATGTTTATTTTATCTTTTATGTATATACCTATATAAATGATTATTATTGTATATAAATTTATGTTTAAAACAGTTATATAATATATATCATTATTTTACAAAAATTACATAAAGCATTTAATTTCATAAAAAGATCTTTCTATATAATAACAAGTGTTCTATAAAGAGATGTTAAAAAATATATTGATATCAATATTAGTGTATAGCAAAACATTATTGAAGAAGTTTTTTTAAGAAAACCATTATAAAAAGAACTATAAAATATTCTTTAAAATCATGACAGATGCTAATTGGTTTTTATTTTACTAAAATTTTATCATTTTAACTTTACTTGAATAACATTATTAAAAACAAAAATACTTTTATCCAATCATATTATGCATAAGAAAAATTAACTTTCAACAAAAAAACCATTTTAGTAAATATTTTAAAAAAAAACTCATTTTGTTAAATTGTTTTTCTACCAACCCTACTTTGAAAAAACTCATTACAAATGGTATTTGTGATGGTTTCAAAATAAAATCTTGAAATAGATTGCAAGTTATAGTTGACTTGTGACATTTCATAATTTTGTTAACTTAAAGGTTAACTTTGGTTAAGTTTTAAAAGAACCTTTTATGTCAATTTTAAAACTTTGAAGATTTGTTATGCATAATAATTTTTAACAAATTAATTAAATAATAAAAATAATATTAATAATGTTAAAACATTGGTTAATATTATAAAACTTAACTTAATGTGATAAAAATCTTAAAAAAAATAATTGTTACTATAATAATAATAATAATGATATTATTATTACTATTATTGATAATAATATTAATAATAATAATGTTAAGGGTAATAATAATATTAATAATAAATGATAATATAAGTTTTAATATGATTAAGCTTATAATTAATGAGTTTTTTACATAAAATAATAACTTTTTAAAACTTCAAGGACTAAATTGTAATTAATTAAAACTTAATTAAAACTTTAACTCTCTATTGCTAACTTTTTTAAAATTCAGGGACCACTTGTGTAAATATTCAAAACCAAACTGCCCCCCCCCCCTTTTCCCGTATTTCCGGCAGGATGCCGGCCGTCGCCGGCCGCAACTCCGGCCAAGCCCAAAAAACGGATTTTAGGTCGTGGTTTCAATCCCAAAACACACCAATTCAATCTTGAGACTAACGCAAACCTATGCACGACCTTTAATTGTGTATTAATCGTGGTTTTGATGGTTAATACGTGAAACCGAACGAGTCTTAAATCCCCATAGCCGTTACGCATCTAAAACTTAATAATAAACAAATTAAACGTACAGAAACGTTCAAGTAATCATCTCGAAGTTATTGGCAACATCAATTTCATCTGAAACAACCTTGTAAATCAATTAAACCATTTGAAACGCCCAATGTAAACGTTACAGCCGTTGGGTACCGAATCGAACGAATTGAACCTATAAATTTGGGGGCTTCTACTCGAATTTGGTTTCCTAAACCTCTAGAACTTTCAATTTCACTCGAAACACACACATCCAACGCATCTGTAGCAAGAACAGCCATGACCTAAGCTTGAACTGGCACGCATCGATTTTACAATCATCGAAGGGTAATTCTTTAGGGCTTTTGATCTATTTTAGATGAGGAACAAAAGCCTCATGTTTGATTTTTGAATCAACATCGTTTGATGCTTCGATTTTAGTTCCAAGAACCTAGGGTTCTTGAGAGAATTGGGGACTTCTGGTGTTTGTGTTTATGCAATTTAAAAACCGGGTGATACCGCGGCTGTATGCCTTGATTCACCGGTTCCATGCTTCCATGTTACACTTGAGGTCCCGGGTTCGAACCTGGGGACCCTCAAGTATTTTTTAAGGCTTTTTCAGCTATATTTTCATTTTAGAAAAAAATTTTTAAAAAAAATATATAAAATAGCTTTTGTGAACTTTAAAAATTTGTATGAACATCAAGGAATTTCTGGATTTTTTTTATTTTTATTAATCTTAAAATTTAAATAACTTTGTTTAAAACTTTTTAACAAGGGTTATTTTGGTTTAACACCATTAAAATGGATTTCCAAATAATAGAAAATAAATTAGTTTTAGTTCAAACGTTATTAAAACCTTGATTATTTTAAAATATTTATTTAAATTTTATATTTAAACTTTAATTGTTGCTACCAATGACTTCTTCTAAATAATTAAATATTTATTTATATATAAAAATTGAACTTGAAATAATAAATCTTTATAATATTAATAGGCATTATATTAAAGTTGTATCATGATAATTGAAGAAATTATATATTTTATAATATCACAAATTAGTTACAAATATTGTTTTTTATAAAATATACTATAACTAAAGGTTTAGATTAATTATTTGTTATTAATCAAAACATTATTCCAATTAAGCTTAAATAAATTATAAAGTGTTAACTATATTGAATCTTATCATTATTGATACTAAAATCCATTTCTAAAATACTTAAATATAGGTATATATATATAATAAAATCAAAATGTAAATAATTACTTTATAAACTTACTAAAACCCCATAATTCTATCAAAACCCTAATTTATATTTGAACGTTAAACTTATCATTAACCTAAACTTGTAGCATATGTTTAGGTGCCTTGTAATGGATACTTGGATTATCTTTTGATCTTTTATCATCTTGTAATGATTATATCAATGTGAGTTTTCCTTGCCCCCTTTTTACTTTATTTCATACTATTTTGGGGTGAAACATGATACTTATACATCATGCACTTACAAACATTTGAGACTTGTAAAGCACTTGCAGTTCATCTTATTATTTTGTCATGGTTATTTGTGTATTGTAAGTGTTTATATGAGATACATAGTTTGTTTACAATCATTAACTATTGCTAGCCTGGTGACGTCTTAGATCTTTGGGCCTGACAAGCCTATTTGGTGCTAAAGTCGATGTATTGCCGACTCCTG
>BJCO01363731.1:0-11509 GCA_018326465.1 Flaveria floridana
TTTCAAATTGGATAAGTTTCAAGAACTGGGCTGCTTGGAGCTAGCTAACACTATGGTTTGAAACTTTTGCATTTCATTTGAAGCATGCTTCAGTTTAGAGACCAAATGCCATTAGTTTTTATTTTCATATATTGTGTTTCTGAAAACAATTCCCATAACCTATATTTTACTAATGCAGCCTTCTTGACATAATTAAGGTTGTAAACATGCAAGCTTTTGGTTATGCTGCTTCAGGGGCTCACCTTACTATGCAATTGGGACCTTGTGAAAGCAATATAAGAGGACTGCTTTCCTTGTGATTATGCTAATGAGGTTATGTTTTTTAAACCTTTTACTATTTATTGTGTTCTGGGCCGTATTTCTCTTGATCTATTGTTAGGGCGTCAGCTAACATGCAAACCTAATACAAAATTTGTTGGTTTGGATTTAGTATAAACATGTTCACGTCCATTTCTTGTCAAACCCACCCTCACTTCGGGTGGTTTGGTGGGTTTGTTGGTTGATTTGTTTACCTTGTTTATTTTCATAACATTTTAAATAAGTATTATTATCGAATGGAAATTTTAAGTCAAAATTTAAGAAGATTAAGAAAAAATGACCATCATGTTTATTAGTTTAAACATAACTATGTTGTATACATTTATTTAATTGGTTGTGAATTATAATTTAGAGCGTAAATATTAAAAAGGAAAATAAAACAAAATATTTAGGTCAAAAGGGTCATGTTTGTGCCAACTTATGAAAGTCTTGTTGTGTTTAAACTCGTGATTTTTACATGATTTTTGGGTTGGCGTCAGATTTTAAGGTCCCCATTGATAATCACTCCACAACTTGTGAAACGACCGAATTAACACCTCTACTTGCAATATACTAATTTAGGGGATTCTCCAATAACTTCTATTAATCCTAAATATAGCAAAGAGCATGCAATAGGGAGAATGCCTAACGCAAAAATTAATTGGGAAACTTTTATAAAAAGAGTAAAAATATAATACTAGATTCAACTAGATATAGTTTTTGCTTGTTCGCATAAAAGGGTAACGGAACAAAATTCTCTTTTCTCGCACTTGCAAGTAAACATGTCTCTTTCAAATCAAAATACAATGTATTTAGTCTAAAAAATATCAACATTTGCTTCTGTATTGAAGATTTTCTCTTGTATATATTTACTCTAAATTCTTTTCTAACTTGATCCCTTTATCACCATACGTAAAAATTACACACAAAGATGCAGATTCTTCAAGAAGAAACTTGGCCAGATGGCCTTTTGTGCTCCACAAGTAACCAAAACCTTAATAACATAATTAAGCCTCCCACATTCCACAGAGCAGAACCAATTGCCAGGTGATTAGCTTATAACACATGGATATTCATATTAAATATCAAAACAAAACTAATTGTCATATGAGATAAGAAAATTATAGCATTAAAAAAGTTGAGAATTGACATTTAACAACAACGAAAAACTTAACTGAACACGGAATTATAACTCGACTTCAGACTGGCTATATAGTGTTCTCTTAAGCAGCCTATGTGGAATTTTAATTCATACTGTGAGGTATAAAAAATCAGATTAGGGGATAACACTAAAAAACCAACATTCAAAAATTAAACTAAAGTTGTTCAGATGTTCAGATGTACAAACCTAAACTGATCGCAAACAATAATGGTTTGATCATTGAAGTCATCTTCACAAAAATCATATGATTTGTATGCAACAATGTTATTCTGACAGTATTAGATTGTTTGGTCAGTACAAATAACAATGTTATAGGGTAAAAACAGTGTTACCTGCATAATGAGCTTGCAACGAGATCATGTTTGTTGGGGTTATCAATTATACGGATGCAACAGTTTAACATTTTCTATAGAACTGATTACACGAACCATTCTACCTGCACTAGAAATTGATTCCAAACACTTGCATCGACTCTTTGCTCTTGGAATCAATTGCATTGTAATTGATTTCAAACACTTCATTGATTCTTTGCTCTTGGAATCAGTATTTAGTTCAAGCGGAATGCTTTTCGGAATCAGTTCCATGGAAGAGGTTGTAAATCGTTCGCATCCATATAAATGATAACCCCAACAAATATGATTTGGTTGCATGCTTATTAGGTAATACAGTTTTTCATCCTATAACATCGTTATTTGTACTATTCAAACAATCTAATCCTGTTTGAATAACATTGTTGCATACGAATCATATAATTTCTCTGAAGATGGCTTCAATGATCAAACTATTATTGGCTGCAATTAGGTTAGGTGTGTATCTGAACAAATTTAGTTTAAATTTCAAATTCTGGTTTTTATTGTTATTCCCTAATCTGAATTTTCATACCTTATAGTGTGATTTATAATTTCACATAGGCTGCTTAAGAAAACACTATATAGCCAATCTAAAGATGGGTTTTATTTCAATGTTCAGTTAATTTTTTCTTTGTTGTTTATAGTTAATTTCAACTTTTTCTTGAAGTTATTTTTTTTCCTTATACCAGATGATAATGAATTTGTCTTGAGATTTAGTATGAATATTCATGTGTTATTGGTATTGCTTCCTCGCAAGTGGTTCTGCTCTATGGAATGTGAGAAGCTTAGTTATGTTATTAAAACTTTGGTTACTTGTGGAGTATAAAAGGCCAGCTGGCAAGGTTTCTTCTTAAAAAAGTTGCATCTTTGCGTGTAATGTTCACGCATGGTGATAAAGGGATCAAGTTAGAGAAAAAAATTAGAGTTGAGATGGACCAAGAGTAAATATTCAATACAGAAGCAAATGTTGATATGTTTTAGATTAAATACATTGCATTTTAATTTGAAAAAAACAAATTTACTTGTAAGTGCAATAAAAGAGGATTTTGTTTTGGTTTTCTTTTGTTACATGCGAAGAAGCATGATAGTATATGGAGGTGGTGGTGATATTTGGTCGGTTTTATATCGATTATAATTTCGAACACATGGGCATGTGGTGATTTGGTGACAGAATGAGTTCTGTGATTGGTACGTTGTGACCAAAGGTGGCTCTCTTAGTTGACAAATGGCATACACAATGGGGATAAAGCATCTTCTTTTTTCAATGATACTATATGAAGGTAATAGAGTCAATTTTATAGATGTGTTCAGAGTTGTTACAGTGATACAAGAATATGTAGATATGGAGTTAAAACCCTACATACCATTATACATCATCAGGCCTAACAATAATGTCTTCCAACACTTTTTAGAATATTTATTATATGCTTTAGTCGTAATCAAGTTGATCTCTGTTGTAAATCACTTTTTGAAAACGTTAACATTTTATTTTTTCAATCATCGGCAAATCACTAAATGCACCGAGTGCTATTGGTTTTCTAGGGACAAGGATTGTGTGGAAAGACTTAAGTACGTTATATATTTTTGTGAAAAGATGGTGAGTTTTCATAACGGTTTTTGCAAATAACATATAGCTGAGTTATTTCATTGATCTAATATTTGTTTAAGGGGTTGGAATATTTTGTTCAATTCTCATATTTTGACGCTAAGGCTGGGCATGTCTCTCAAGTGAGAGTGTGAGTTTCTCCACTGAACACATAATCATGAATCTTGTTATAGCTTGATTTGCAACTAATTTACCTTAGGCTTTTGTGCATGTTGATGCATGATTTCAGAGCGAACTGATTATAACTAAGAGACCAAGATGAATATTAGTATGAATTTCTCTATATCTGTAAGGATTCCTATTTTAGTTTGAGTTTCTCTTTATTTATAAGGATGCCCTCTTAGTTGCACTCAGCTCTTGGTTGATCTTGGTCTGCAAGAAAGCTTTAATAGCATAATATTTAAAATCTTGTTGAGTTTTATCTTCTCAACATGACTGCTATTATCTCTTGAGTAGTTTTGATCATCAGTCTTCTTGGCTAATGTCAACATGGAGTGCAACTAACATAGCTTCCTTAAAGAGAAATAAAGCTAAAACTCAAATTGATATCTGTTTGTAGTATATTATGTCTTAAGTCATACCGTCACTTTGTGTCAATCTAGTAATGTTTTCGTTTATTAAAAGACCACCATATTCATCGGTTGGTATTCCATATTTCCATTAACAGGGATTGTGTTATGGAGATGGAGTATGTTATAAATTTGTGGACATGTAGTTGATTTTACGGTGCACGTGCAAATAATAGATTGCTCTATTATTTCCGTTGATGTGAACTTACTTTAATCCTCGAAGGTTCTAAGTAGGGACATTATATAAATTGTTTTTCCTTTCATCTATGTACGTATTTTAAAATTTGAGATTTTAAAATACAAGTGAATTAGCACAACAAAATGTTGATTACCAAAAGCTTGGTTTGGTGATTTTAATTGTGCATTTCTATAGAAATGTTTACACCTAGTAACCTGCCGTCAATCTTGTGATTTAAATGTGGTTGGGTTTTTGAATCCTTTTGATGACAAAACATCATTTTATTGGGCTATTAATAGCCATTTCCGCGAAGGGTTTGTATTAACCCCTAGTAACCTGCCGTCGACTTTCATTCTGCCTCTCTAGGGTTTGTATTAAGTTCATCCCCTTTCATCATTTGCCACCGCTCACTCCTGACGGTACCACCGCTCATATCTCTTTTCAGCAACTCCATCATCTGATCCAAGGTGCGTCGATCCTTTGTTGTGTCGATCCATCATGTGTTTTGTCATCTGTGTGTGTATTTTCCTTTTGTGGGTGGGCGTTTGTGCGGATCAATGTCGTTATTTACTAGGGTTTTTTTGAATCTAGATAATTAGTAATTTTAAACTTGATTATACTGAAACTATTGTAGAAGTTATATGCTGAGAAGGAAATTTACTTATGGTCAATGTGTCCCTATATTCTTGTTGTATCTTTATTCGGTAACAAGTGATCTATTGCACTTCTTAAAACAAAAATTGTTATGGATATTGTTGCTAATTTAGCATCGATTGTGTAGCGTACTAAAGGTTCTAAAGATTTAATGTAATTGTTGGTTTTTTAGAAGAAGATTTAGGATTGATGTCGATTTCAGTTTAATGTTAAAAGGTTTAAACATTATGTGTCTTTTCTAAAATCGATGTTTTATATCTCATGGAACTTTCATCTTTGGTAAATATTTTTCTCTCAATCTCTTAACTTTACTTGTTTCCATGAATGTAAATTTGTTCTTGCTTATATCTCTTAAATTTCCATCTACTGATGCCACCTTGAGCTGCTTTGAAATTTTTTGAATTGAAAATCTAATTTTTATTTGGTCATTTTTGCAAAGCAGATCTTTAAAGATTTTGCTGGAAAACATTAACTAGTTCTAACTGTCCTGTGTACCTTTTTTTATATCGTTGTTTAGTGTTCTACAGCTGTTTAGGACCAACATCTAATGGAAATTATGGATATGGATTTACATGAAGAACACAGTCAACAAAAAGTGGTGACAAAGTGGGTTCCTCTTCTTTTAAACGCTACAATGATACGCCCTTTTCTTGTTTCTATATGACAATTTTATGGTATGAGTTAGCAGGCCACCAAGATCAAATCCAAATTCAATCAAGAGGGAAGATAAATGCTTATCTTCGAAAGTGAAGATTAAATCAAAGCAAACGGTCAAGTTGATCCCCATCCGTAATCAGTTATTTTAAATCTTATCTCAACACAACTTAACGTTTTGTGGTTATTTTTACCTTATATTTTTAAGGGATCAGAAGATGCACAGGTCAATATTTGCTGCAGGAGGAATAAAAGATGGAACTAAAGTGTATTATGTATCTAAGGGAAAGGTAGTGAATTTTAATAATACATGTGCCAATAGTAGACCGCTTGTATTATTTTATTAATCCGGCATCCTCTTCTGGGCAGACAACTTTAAACGGTCACAAGCAAGGCCATGGGATATTCTGTTATTGCTGTAATACTGAGGTAATATTTTCAGAAGCTTAAGTTTTTAGCATTTAGGATGAAATAACAAATAGCTTTTTGTATTATGTGTAAATAGATTAGTGCCTCCAAGTTTGAAGCTCATGCTGGCAGGCCTGATCGCAAAAAACCGTGAGTTTTTCCACAAAAACACAAGTATAAATTTTCTTTCAACTTTGTGGTAATCTACTGAATTTTATGTTTAAATATGGTCAGGTATGAGCACATTGTTTTCTCAAATGGTCTCTCTCTACATAAATATACATCCTTCTACAAGCGAACCGGTAAACATCTGGCAACTGAAAAGGATGATGTGTGTGGAGTTTGTCAAAAGGGTGGAGACCTATTGCTCTGTGATGGATGTCCAAGGTCTTTTCATATAGGTAGAGTTCATATTTAATATTAAGTTAGTTTTTCATCATTTAAATTTAATACTCAATAGCTAGCTTGATATAATATTTGTTTATCACATGAAATTTATATCATATCTTTAACTTTTAGTTTGAAAGTGTATCATAAACGTTTTGGTGTTTATCCTATTTGTCATGCAGAATGTATACTAGAAACATGGGCCCCTCTTGAGAAATGGTTATGCAAATATTGCAAAGAGTCGATGAAGTGTGTAGAATCAATTTCTAATGCACGTGGAATGGTTTCTGCAATCAGTTCCATAGAAGAGGTTGAAAACCGTTGTATTCGTATAATAGATAACCCCAACAAAAATGATCTGGTTGCTTGCTCATTATGCAGGTAACCATTTTTCACCGTGTAACATTGTTATATGTACCAACCAAACAATGTAATTTTGTTTGAATAACATTGTTGCATACAGATCATATGATTTCTGTGAGGATGATTTCAATGATCAAACCGTTATTGTTTGTGATCAGGTCTGTGCATATGAACAACTATAGTTAATTTTCAAATTCTGGTTTTTAAAGTAACCCCGTAATCTGATTTTTCATACCTCACAGTGCGAACTAGAATTCCACGTAGGCTGCTTAAGGGAACACCATATAGCCAATTTGAAGGTGAGTTATATTTTAGTTAATTTTAGTGTTCGGTTAATTTTTATTTGTTGTTGTTTGCAGTTGATTCCCATCTTTTTCTAAAGTTATTTATGTTTCTTATCTGATATTATAATGAGTTTGTGTTGATATTTAATATGAATATTCATGTGTTATAGGAATTGCCACCTGACAATTGGTTCTGTTCAGTGAAATGTGGAAGGCTTAATTATGCTATTAAGGTATTGGTTACTTTTGGAGCACAAAAGGTCCCCGAGTCTCTTTTGAGGAATGCAACAAATCTTGATATGGAGTGGATTATTGTTCATGGCAAGCATGCTTCTGAAGAAAACAAATATTTGCTTGCGGAAGCTGGTGAATTATTTCATGTGAGTGTTGCTTTTATGCTACTGATCAAATTGTTTATCATTGGTCTTTGATGATTTTTGTTCTTTAGCTCGTCTTTAGCTCGTCTTTTGATCAAATAGATTTAGAAGGTTGTATGCAATAAGAAGACTTTAGCATACTTTCGAGGTTCAAACCAATTGACTCTACTAACCTATTTGACCTTCTAGGTTAATTTTTCTAATTTGACGCGATTGATATAGAACGCAACCTCTATTCATTGCTACATGACAGGCTTTTGGAACTTAACAAATATGATGAGTGTTAAGCTGACCTTCTTCCCTTAAAAGAGGGGGATTATACAAAGAATTCAGAAGCAACATATTTAATGTAAATAAATATGTAAAGAGTGTATTTTGTGGAGATAAATTCTCTGTTTATGCTTTCAATCTGCAATTGAGCATTATAAGCCTAATTAGCAACCATCTATATTGTGGATTTCATGCTAACAGGGTGGTTTCAATCCTATCATCGATTCGGTTACTGGAATTGATTTCATTGAGGCAATGTTATATAAGTAAGCATATAACAAATTACTTGCAGAATTACCGGTTCTCATTTTCTTATTATTATTTCTTTTAGCATCTTTAACATTTGCCCTCATCTCTGCAACCAACAGTCAGAAAATGAACGCGTCAGACTTCAGTGGTGTGCATTGTGCAATCATAAAAATGAAGTAAATCCACATTGCTTTTGATATTTTCCAAATTTTATGGTGTGAAATTGGTGATGATTTTTATGCTGATCCTGCAGCTCAATAGTCGTTACAGCGGGGTTATTCCGTGTCTTTGGACATGAAATTGTTGAACTTCCAATCGTTGCTACTGGTCTACCTTTTAAAGGAAATGTATGTATATTTTTTCTTCGTTTTTTGTATATTTTTTTCTTTTATCTGTAGATACTATGAATTCTTTTACGTCTTTCTTTGATCCCACTTGACGTTGTATGGCTACATTTTCAGGGCTACTTTAAACTTTTCTTCACATGCTTTGAGAAACTACTTTCGTTTCTAAAGATCAAGAAGCTCGTTGTTCCAGCTGCTGAAGAAGCGAAAACTATGTGGACCCATAAATTTGGCTTCAGAAAAGTGACCCCGATGGAGGTTTGTGCTTTTTGTATTATTATAGTTTCGCTCATTTTTGACATTAATAACTCATGTGATATTGGTGCGGTATCAGCAAAGCGAGTACCGGCAAAAGCAAACAGCAATGGTGGCTTTTGATGGCACCTGTTTGCTGGAAAAGAATGTCCCTGAAGCTCAAATAACCTTTGAAGATACTCCCTTTTTCAGTCTTAGCATGGGGTAAGAGGTTCTTGTTGTGCAAAATTAGAGACAAGTAAGACTTGCGAGCTGGTAGAAACAAACTTTGTGTTTCTTGCGTCAAGAATCAGACATGTGAACTCTTTATTCGCGATTTCCTCTCTGTTTGAATCCGGATTTCTTATGTTACCTTTTTAAGGATTTTCGTAGTCTGGTTTGGTTGGTTTTGATGAAACTTCTTGCCAGAACAGCTAAATATGATTTCGGGCATTTGCCTTGAGTGGGTTTGGCTTGTTTTACCAGTTTAATTGTTAATGGTTTGGTTTTCTAGTTTGGACCATTTTTTAAAATCATTATTTTCAAAATGATAAAAATGGTTTATGATTATATATATGTACCTTAGTTACATACTTGAAAAAAATTATAATATTTACATATACACAACACAGCAAAACTAACCTAGAATCGAGCCATTTAAGTTTCTAACCTCTTAAACTGATAGATTTGTTAGTTTAGATGGTTTGGTTGGTTCTTTCTAACATGGATCTGTTAACACAACACGACATGATACGAAGTTAACAGGTTTCGTGTTTGGGCTTAACAGGCTTCGTTTCTTAAACAGATCGACTTTTAAGACACTATAAATTTCATGTCTAAATAGGTTAAATACTAATTAACCTGTTAAAACCTGTTATGAAATGTGATTACAATTTTTAATTTTAAAAATAATTAAATATATATAATATTAAACGTTAGTTTCCTTTCCAGACTTCCACTTCCACAGTTCCACAATCAACACCACTAGGGCGCCGCTCTCGCCTCTCATCAACACATCCCCTTGCTTGGCGGCACAACCACAGCGCACAACCAATGAACCATATCGCACAACCACATGGCTTGGCTGCGTGTGTTCTTCGTTCCCCGTTCCCTTGCTTGACGACGTTCCACAACGCACATTCGCACAACCACAATGCACAACCACAGGGCTCGACCGCGTCTATTTTGTGTTCCCCGTTCCCTTGCTCGATTGCACAATGCACAACCATCGCCTATCACCCCACCATAGTCAAAAAGCTCGATGCTCGAAACTCGCTCGAAACTCGCTCGAAACTCGCTCGAAACTCGCTCGAACTCGTTGGAAAAATGCTCGGAATTTTGCTCATTCGATTTCGGCTCGGTTTTAAAACGAACCGAGCATGAGCAAAGGTAAGCTCGCTCGGCGCTCGTTCGGTTTCACTCGAATTATTTTTAATTTAGCTTTTATATATTATATATATGTTAATTTATTAATTGTATTTCTATTTTATTTATTCAATAAAAAACAAAACCCTAATCATAAATAGTTTAGGTTAATTGGTCAATTAAGCTAAGTTGAGGGGGGTGTTGAGTAATTATCTAAAATTTATATACACATTTTATGAAACCATAACCCTAAGCCCTCACTTCCGTCGACCACCATCGTGCGACCCTCTTCTCCATTCACGAACTGCCCCAGCAGTGAGCCTGCTGTCATCTCGTTTCCGAATTTGACAACCCCTCCCCCGCCATGGAAACCAGCTGCAATCAAGATCCCCGTAAACTCATTCGAAGGTTAGACTCGTAATCGTTTATTGTCATTTCGTTTTGTTGTTTCGGTCACGTTCGGGTTCCGTTGGCAAAACATGTGTGTATGCTACTATATGTACGAATTCGATGCGTGTGGGTGACAGTGTGTGTGTGGGTGTGTGATGTGGTCTAAATTATAAATATTTTATAGTAATATTTCCGACACTTTTGAGTTGTTTTGTGTCAGTTTTTAGTGAATAGTATCTCTTTTTGGCTCATATATATATTCTAAAGAGTTTTTAGAGACACTGGGCTAAATTGGGTTACTTTTTACTAAAAGTGTTTATTTTCCATAATGTAAGTTTTTTTTTAGTATAGGTTAATAAAATAAATAATATAAATAAAGAAAAAAAAATAAATAAAAAAATACGTGGCTAGAAAAAGAAAATAAAAAAAAATAATAAGTAAAAAAAAATTGATTGATGAAAGCAATTCTTAGAATATGGCCGACAAGCATGATTCAATTTACATATTTTAATGTTCACTTTGCAAAAAGAAAAAAAAATCAACATATTATATGAAGACTAAAACGTGTTTGGGCTATTTCTCATTTCACATTCAAAGAATGCAGCGAAGGCAGTTTACAACAAGCAGAGGCATAGGAAACGTCCAAACTTCATATCATACTATCGTTAAAATTCATGGTTCGCAACAAACTTTCTTCATCATACGCAAAGATTTTCTGAAGATTCTTCTCAGCTCATATTAGGCGCTCCAGCGATGAACGAAGACTTTTAAGAATACAATCTCAAGCCATCGAGAAGGAATCAAACTTTCACATGGAATCGTCCAAAGTTTCATCTCATGCTGCTATGGAAATTCAAAAGTTGCGGCAAAGATTTTCTACAATATACGGCAAGCAGCAGCTATTCTCGGAAGATTTGAAGAAGATTTCTATCGTCACCGCACACAACTCGTGGAGTGTCAACATTCTCTAGAAAGCAAACAACTGGTTGAACACGCATAATTTTCGGCGGAAGAAGTTTAATATTATTTTTCTTTGCGGACAACCATGGCTATAAATACGGGGTGATACTGAAGCATTCGGAATCATTCATTATCTATTATATATTTTCATATTTAGCTTTTACTTAGTTTCGGTAATTCCATTTTCTTGGAACGTATAAGAATGGCATGCTGATCAAGGTGACGGAACGAAGCCCGACGTTAATATTCTTCCAATTTTAATACGGGTTTTATCTCTTTGATCTTTTACCATGTTTTTGTGTGATAGTAATTTTACCGTTATGTTAGGCTAATAATCCTATAGTTTGGATACTTGGGCTCTGTTTTGTATTTATGATTCGTGTGTGAAATAATTGTGTGATTTTTATT
>BJCO01363732.1:0-15250 GCA_018326465.1 Flaveria floridana
ACGAGTGACCTGCAACTGATTTTATCATGTTTTAGGTTTGATTAGAGAAGCTCAGGTAACTTGGTTCCCACAGACATCCGGTAAAGAACTTATCCCGTCATCAGGGCTTATTGAGTATGATTGACTCTGTCTGATTTTTGCATGAGATTTACTAGTGATGTTAACATAGACAATGATCATTTAAGTACCATTATGAATGTTCTTCAATATCATTTGATTGGTGGAGCTTTTGAAAATGATCTTTTTAATTAAATAAACATTATGATATAGTATTGGCATAAGATGGTGAGAGCTCCAGGTCTATACTCACGTACAACAGAGGAGATGATCATCAAAACATGATGGTGAAACTTCAGGTCTATACTCACATATAACAGAGAAGTTCCACCACTCAAGGTCAATGTTCACAAATAGTAGAGGAGATAAGTACGAGAAATTATTAATTAATGTACATGCTGACAGAGTCACAAATGACTCAAAATAGAGGCTTTTCTGAAGAGCATAACTAGAAGCGGTTTTTTTTGCAAACTAGGTGCTCAATTTAGGGATTGGGTGATGGGGATTTGGGATTTTACGAGAATCAAAACAGAGATTTGAAACTCTCAACCAATTTTTTTAACAAGGATTTGTATCTTTGTGCAGGCCGAGATGTCATGGGAATGATCCTTATCACCGAGTTCTAAAGCTTTAGTTAGGACACAGAATCATTGTTACTTTGTTTTTGGGCTGAGCCTACCAAGCATATCATATAATGAAACTGTCCTTTTTTTTAGATTTTAGAATTTTAAGTGATACAGACCTCTAGATCAGTTACTATCATTTCTCATAAAGTACAAGTCATGCAAACAAGCATACAAAGAAAACATACTATCATTTCTCGATCATCCCAAATCAAGTTCCAGATGCTATTTCGTTATTCATTTCATTTTTTTATGATACTCTTCCCCTAAATTTTATTTTTTTGCAAATGGTTTTTTTATTATTAAATAAACAAAACTAAAATAAAAATTTACCAAAGAAAGTATTCCAAATTATACTAGTAAAAAGAGGAGAAATAAAGTACCAAGAAAAATGCAGTGATTGTGAAGTGTGAACTATAATAGCGCAGATAAGAATCCAGAATGTGGATGAGATACCGTAACCATAAAATGTTTGTTCTGCCTCAAAATTTGAATGAGGAACATTCTTTGTCTGTAAACCGGATTATTAACAGTCCTGCTGAACTGTTCCTGTACTTATTAATAGATTAGTTAAAAAGGCGACCCAGGCCATCGTAGTCCTGGGTGTTCCATTTTCATCGGTGTACATAACCTGCTTAAGCACACACCCTTGTGAAAAATTATTTATCTTGTCAACCTTTTGTTTTATTTTCCATATTTTTTTCTGTTCAATTACTTTTGATTTGAAAGAATTGAATTTGGAAATCATATTATTTTTAAGACCTGAAGACAGAGATTTTAGTTTGAAACATTGGTGTTTTTCACCTTTGAATCATGTGAAACCGGATTCACATAAGAAGGTTTGGATAGATGATTGTTTATCCAACCATTCAAAGATATATGCGTTTTACCTTTTGGACCCGAGAAGCAACCCGTGTTGGCTTTACCGTCTTGCACCTTCCTTCTAGACTCTGATCCGAATAAGCAATTTTTTTTGCCATTACCATTCGGAGCATGTCTTTGAACTTGAGGGCACTTTTTTAGCACATGACCTTCTTTTCCGCATCTAAAGCAAGCCTTGAAAGGCTTTTGGTTCTTTGTAGTCCTGTGGATAATAGGAGAGAGTGGATCCTGTTTTGAGGTTATTGCAGCTTGTTGACAACCTTGAAGCTTCTTCTTTTGGATATCAGGAAATTGAATATTTTGAGGCTTTGTCAATGTGGATTTGGAACTGAGCAGTGATTTGATGTGTGATGTTCTTGGAGGTGAGATCTGAATATTCTTCTTAGAACCTTTGGCTATAGCAGATGAGGACATAGAGAGTTTCAGCTGAGTTTCACCTTTTTATGTGACTGGTGACTTTGCAGACTTGGAGGTAGATTTATGATGAGCTTGATGGATAGCAGATGAAGATGGTAAGTGCTTCTGCTGCGTTTTGGAGGAACTGTTGATTTGTTTAGTAGTTGGACATGAAATCCGTATAGGTCTTGATTTGACCTTTTGAAGCATTTGAGACTTGACAACTGCAGGTGACTTAATGATCTCAGATTCATCATCTGAGCTTGTCCAGTCTTGTATACATAAGTCTGCTTCTAATGGATCTTGATTGATACCACTTGTTGAGTTTTGATTGCCTGATGATTCCACAGATGTTGCTTCTTTTACAAACCTGACAGGAACAAAAGAAGGGATGTAACCTTTTTTGAATTTGTTAAAGAAGTTACGAGAAGCAACTGATACTAGTTTTGGAGCATCAGAGGTGAAATTATCATGTTGTATATCAGATCCTTTCTTGATGAGTCTCAAACCTATAGGAGAATCATATTCATCTCTAACCTCTTTATGATTAAGACAAATTAAACCTGCATGTAAACTGTTAATATCTACAGCTTCAATCAAATCATTAGATGGATGAGGTTGAGGCATAGGAGAGTAACAATGAGTGCTAGGAGGAGGATAAACACATGAAGTTTCACCACATCCCACACCCGTTTTGATCCTTGCTCCCCTTTACTTACAGAATAGTTCTTCCTGTTTCATCCCTGATATCGTCCATTTATCAAGTTTAGTATTAAGCTTGCTAGTCTCAAATTCTGCTAATGTGACTCTTTTGCTCTAAACATTAATCTCGACATTCTTTTCTAAAAGATTTCTTTTTAAAAGATCAGTTTCTTTTAAAGCTTCTCTCAGTTTAATAAAATATTTGGACTCATTGATTTTAAGTTCTTTGTTTATTCGTTTTAATTCTTTTTTCATTTTCTAACAATAAGCTGTTAGCTTTATGAACCCCGAATAAACGAATTCTGCAGGGAGGAGAACACGTCTTGTACAACCTCATAAGGGAGTCCTATAACTATCTTTTACGCAGCTAGGGCTTTTTCACAATGACAAACGGGAGTGTTCTTTTTTGATTCTTCCTCCTCGGTAGCTCTATTCTTAGCTTCTTCAGCTTCACCTTCCTCTTGTTTTCCGTCATCCTGAACTTTACATCGGCTTGCACAGTCACCAACATCACCAAAACTCTCACCTTGAGTATCACACCTGAATTCTTTGAAAGGATCAAAATCCTCAATAGAATCCTCATCATTGTTTACCACCTCAATCATCAATGCATGGTTGACTTCTTCTTTAGTTTCTTTGATCTCAACACTTGAAGATACACCACTATACATAAATTGACGGTAATTTACTTTTCATATCAAAATCAAATGACTTTAACTTGTTGGTAATTTCTATTAGTTTGTAGTCAGCAAAATTTCTTTCCTGTTTAACAATCTAACTTGTGGACTCCACTGTGAAGGAAGAGAGTCCAAAAGTTTTGTAACTTGTTCATGATTTTCCAGCTGGTCATCATACTTCTTAAGGTTGCTTGCGACCATCAGAAATCGATCAACAACATCAGATATCTTTTCATCTCTAATGGTTGTAAAAGAATCAAATCGACTTTGTGCCATTGTGGCGTTGTCTGTTTCGAGATCATCTAAAAATGACATTTTCATTTAAAATATTAAATTCACTTTAACTCCCAAAACTACAAATATCTTTCCAAAAATTGTTGAATAATATTCTCCCCCTGGAATTTCTAAGCAACTAGGGTCAAGCTGCCAGGTCAGCTTGTTTTTTCTTTTAGGTTATTTTCGCTGAAAAATCTTTAAATTCGCTAATAATTTCGCTGAAAATCCAACACATGCGCTGCTAATTTCGCTGGTATATTCGTTGGTAAATTCGCTGCTAATTTCGCTAGTAACTTCGCTCGGCAGTTGAGCAGCAGTTTCGCGAGAACAGTGCTTGAAAACTCTAGTTTCGCCCGCAATTTCACTGAAACTAGTAGAACTTTCGTTCTGATGACAATTTCGGCAGCACTTTCGCTTGTTTGAATGGTAATGTGACGGGAACTTTCGTTTAAAGTGTGTAGTTTTGCTAGAAATCAATGACAAACTTCAATATATCACACAAGCTATAGTTTCACTGGACAGTGATAGTTTCGCTGGAACAAAACACGCAGTTTCACTGGATGAAGAAAAATTTAGTTTCGCTTGATCAAGATCTAGTTTCGCTGGAAGAGCTCTAGTTTCGCCCGACGTATCTGAATGACTTTTTCAACATGAAATCAACTCAAACTCATCCAAATCTCAATGGATTTGATATCTGATGATTTTTATAGCTTCCCACACCAAAATAGATCTCAATCAATTTCCATATCCAAAATAAGCAAATCAGATCAACAACAAATGAAACAGTGATTTTGAACTCAAAAACATACAAAACTCTAAAACTTCTTGCTGAATCTTCAAGAGCAGCAACAAATTTTCACAAATGATTCAATGTGAGTCTCAGATAGGCTCTGATACCATATTGTTGATCCCAAACAACACTTGAATCATTGAGATTTGTGAAAATTGTTGGATCAAACACAAAATATGGATGAACAAATGATGAACACCTCAGGAACACAAGGAAAAACCCTTGTTTGAACTTTGATGATTTGAATCTAATATTACAAAGTGGAAACCCTCAAATCTAGCTTAAGCTTACTTTCTAGCTAATTACTCTAGCTATTTATAGTCTAATGACAATTAGACTTAATGACCTTCAGCCCCCTAGACTCTTAAACTAGAATTTAACAAATAAAACAACAAAATACTAATAAAATACTAAATATATTTTGTTGACACAAAATATATTTATTACATTAAAATCCCTTAGTCTATAACTTCTTTACAGTCTTGTCTCGATTCTTTGTCTCGAACGCGTCTGTTTGACTTTTTCGATGACTTTAACCGTGACGTTGACTTTTGTTGACTTTGACTGTGTTGATAATATAGACTATCTTTTTTTGACCCGACAAAACTTTATTCTCCAACAGAAGACTTAATTTCATACGGAAAAGTAGATTTCCTTTGGAAGATTTATTTTCCTACGGAAAACTTAACTTTCTACCAAAGCTTTAAATTACTACGGAGGAGACAATATCTGCGGAAACAAAAGTTACCAAGGACGGGTTGAGGGTCCCACAACATTAAAAGGTTATTAATTAATTTTCTGAAAAAATGCATAAAAGATACCTTGTAATTGTCTTTTTCATTTACTTTTTCTCAGAACACTTTTTGAACTGGAAAACCATTGGTCAAAATCCTTAAACCCTTCTTCCGCCGATACTCAAAATTCCACTCAAAACAATAAATCATTCAGTTTCTTAAACTTTAGTTCATCATACGAACATCTTTAGCAAGGTAAATCCCGGATTATCAACTTAATACTGCAGATTCATGCTGAAATGTCGTCAAAACTCCTAAACTTCCGAAAACCTAAAAATTTCTGATTACATGCCTAAATACTTAAATAATATATCTATGATATTATTGTGTATTGCAGATGGCAAATCGATTTGCAAAGGAGCACATTGTATGTGCGTTCTTAAATCCGGATGATCAAGTCATCGAAGGATGTACAGAGATCACTCGATACGTACGGCGGTCGAGGATATACTATGCGTTATCTACTGACCCAATAATCTACCAAGCGCAAATGATGGATTTTTAGAATACTACAAGAGTTACCGAAGAAAATGATAAAAGAGTTACATATGCATCAATTAGGAATGAAGTTTTGAGAGTGGATGAGCAGATTATTCAAATGTACTGGAGTTTGGTGAACAAGAAGTAGGTCACCCTGATGTATTTGATCATTAGTACATTCAGAGGGTTTTTGATCTAATGGGATACGATGTTGACTACCAGAATGGTGAAATCAAGAAAGGAAGACTATGCAAGCCTTATAGATTCCTTTGGCATACTTATTTGAAATGTATGTCAAACTAGAAGTCTGGATGGGATAGATTCTCAAGGCGTATATCTTCTGGAATCATAGGAGTTTTTGAAGGAAGAACTTATAATTACTCAAAGTACATTCTTGGATGCCTATGTGATCAGATAGTAGTACAAAAAGCTGATAAGATGTACATGTTCCTAAGATTTCTTCAATTCATCATCAATGATTCAATGCCTCACATAGAAAGGGGAGGTGATGTGCTTATTCAACCACATCTGGGAAGATTTGTGCTAAACAAGATAAGTGGAAGGTATGAAGGAGCTGAAATGGAGATTTTTGCTCATGTTGTGGATGAAAATGCTGATATACTGCAAGAACTGATCTACATAGAACAATAAGAACAAGAAGAACAAGATGAAGCATCCTCTGCATAAGCTGATCAAGCTATACAGACTCCACCTCAATCTCCCATAATCAATCAACCACCATCACTAGTCCAACCACCATCACCATTACAACCACCATCAACAATACAACCACCTTCACTAAAACAACCATCATCACCTCAAAGTGAACAAACCTAAACCATCTCACTCAATCAATCACCAACCTCCATGAACACTGCTGAAACTGAACCCATTTCACCAGCCAGTGAACATACACAACCAATCTCACTCTCTTCATCCAAAACATTGCAAGGATCTGCAGCTACAGAACCAATTTCCCTTCTTCAGCCATCTTCACCACAAGAACAAGCTCCAATTGCAATTTCCCCAGTGGTTGAATCAAATTCAACTTTTGATAGCACTGCACCAAGTGAAGTCATCAACCTTGGAGAAAATCTTGATGATATACATGATGGGGACACTGAAGAAGTATGTCTGGATGCTAAAAAAGAACCAACACAGGAGGTTAAGCAAGTAACTGGATCTGGTGAACAGTTTGTTGATATTGTAGCCTATCATGAAGATGACCTGAATGATGATATCATTGATGTGAGCAGAAGGTTTCTTGCGGCTGAATACAACAAACTAGTCACCAAATCAAACAAAAGAGGAGAAAAGCTTAGATCACTAAAAGGGGATCTAAAAGAAAAAGATGCACTTCTAACACTGCAAGAAGGATCTATCAGAAGACTGAGAGAAGATGCCTAAACTGATCATGAAGTAATAGATGCCTTGCACGAACTGATAAGGGAATTGAAAGAGGAAGTGCAAAAAGAGAAAATAGAGAGGGAACAAATTGTCTTAAAGATGAATAATGCTCAAATTACCATCTCTAAACAAGCTAAACTTGTAACAGCCAAAGATGATGAACTTGAGAGGTTGAGAAAAAAAATCAATAAGCTTGAATCTACACAATCTTTTCAACTTGTGCTACATGATGACCAGTCATCATCCATGGCTGTTCAATCACATCATCAGGCGCCTCTTATCTGTTATAAAAGGAAGAGTAGGTATCTAGGAAATATAGAGAAAGAGGTGATTGTGGTAAAGGACTCACCAAAGAAAGCTAAAATAGTGTCACCTAAGCATACCCCATCAGTTAACCCAGAGATATCAAAACAAATTGAAGAAAAAGATGATAGTGATGCTGAATGGGATGAGCTAATCAATGAAGAGACTCCTAAAGCCACTGAAATGCTCAATACTCAAGACATACTTGAAGAAAGACCCGACTCTAGCATGTTCATGGAACTCATCAATAAAGGGTTTCTTTTGATATGGTAGAAAGGATGAACACTGATGAGCTGTAGCAAATAATTAAGGATTTTAATGCGGCCAGCTTTATGATCCCAGAGTGGAATTATGAATCCTTCATCAAATTCCAAGCTCAAGAACAGCTAAAGAAAGAACTGGGTCACTATGACACCAAGAAGCTCAACAGGAATAACATAATTTGTTGCTTGCAAAATCACAACCACAAATTTTATGAATTAAGAAATAGAAGTGTCAAAGAGCTAAGATAGATGATGGAGTATGTGATGAAGATAAAGTTACAGATGGGAGTGAGATTCAGAACAGAGGCAAAGAAGCTAAGTCTAGCTCAAACAACAACTTCAGCTGAGCCAATTATAACTGAGAGAAAAGATATGTATAAAGAGAATGAGAAGCTAATCAAGGAACCCAGGGAGGTTCTTCTAAGCAAGGTGTGGCCTCTTGGAACTACTGTGAGAGAAGTGACTGAACAAAAGTCAACATTATTTCAGCTCTTCAATCACATCACTACTCCCAAGTCAGTTGAAGACTTACAGATCATTGCATGTAAATAAAAGAAAAGAAAGGCAAAGAAAGTCACAGGCCAGCTCCTCATACCATATAGAAGATGAGTTCTTGATCAGGGTTGGTCATGCAAATAAAAGAACTGCACCTACAAAGAGATTTGAGGGAAACCAGTTCTCTCATCCCATCACACATTGGGGATATGTTGAGAGATCAAAACAGTTGGTTCTTAAAAGATCTGTAGATTGGAAGGAGACGTCAAGCATAAGGATTTTTGATCTACTAGAAATCAAGCTCTTGCATCCTAGCTACATAGCCTATCTGTATGATAAGTATTTCCTAAAGCTCAATAATCAACAGGCATAAAACGATCTTTGTCTATGTGTGCATATGATTCAAGTAATAGACAAGCTGAATGTCGCAGCGTAAAACAAGAAAGTTTGAGGCAGGCCTACTCATGGGATCTGAATTCCCTTCTATTACAAAGCTAAGAATCTCTGAAGAGGATGAGTTGGAGGTTGTCAAGAATAGCAGTGTTGTTGCAACCCTTACAACCGATGAAGACATTCTTGGAATCAAGTATGATACCCTGAATAGGATCAGCAGAATGGAGATCAAGTACAAGTACGATATCAAAAGAATGTAGTATCATACTTCAATAACAAGATGGTGTCAAGAGTTAAAGAGCTACAAAGCCTAAGGCATTGATTAGAAGCTAAACCTAAGGGGGAGTATTGTTAGGTGTAGACTTTTGTATAGGTCTAGTTTCTTGAACCAATTATTGAAATAACTTTTGTAACCTTTCACCATTATGTATGCAATACATGTGTATAGGTTAACCCATATATTCTATGTTGCTTTATATGTATGTTGCAATACATGTGTGTTGTAAATGCTTAGAATGTAAGACATAAGTTAAGAAAATGTTAGAATGCAGATTGGGTCTGAAAATAATTTAGAAATATGCATAACAGCTGGTCATACACCTAAACAGGGCCCATGCGTTTAGAAATTTGACTTAGAAAAGCCTAAGTGCTGACCATGCGCCCAAATAGTTCCCATGCGCCTAAGATTTCTGCTAAAATATCCTAAGTACCAGCCCGTGCACCTGAATAGTGTCCATGTACCCAAAAGTCACTCATGCGCCTAAGTCTTTCCCATGTGCCCACTACCCAAAATGCCTATGTGTTGGGCTCATGCGCCCAAGCAGTGCCCATGCAACTGGAATTTTCCCATGCGCCCAAGAAGTGCTCATGCACCTGGAATTATCCTATGCACCTAAGTACTCATGCACCTGCATAGTGCTCAGGCACCTACATAGTGCTCATGCGCCTTAAACACTTAGAAATTTTTCTGAAATTTTGGGAAACTGGAAATTTAGGGTTTAGCCTTGGGAGGTTTTGATGGCTTTATTTGTTTATGTTTTTGCAGGTTTATGGCCTATTAGATTCCTTATTACATATCTATTATGTGGGTTTTTGTGGTGTGATTATATTCGTATACGTAAAGTATTATCATTAAAGAAAGTGAAAGATTAAGATTAATGTAAATGGAACATAATAAATGAATAAAAACTCTTCCAAGCAAAATTTAAGGAGGTTCATAACCCATTGTGGGTTGTCAACTTAACAGTGTGTTTTATAGTGTGTGATCTTAGGTAAACCATGAGGGTTCACACATAGGGGGATCAGTCTTGGTGATCGATCCCTAAATACGAAACGGGATCCTTGTCACTTAACCCCGAGACTGAGGTGGCTTTGTGTCCCACGATGGGGTATAGTTATGACAGGATCTAGAAATAGTGAAAGATAATAAAAAAGTATGAAATGAACGAATGCGTACAATAATGAAAGATAATAAGAGTATACTTTGAGTACGATAAATGTTCATGTACGAAAGTAAAGGAAGTATTTTATTGAACCAGATATTTTCATATATAAATTATACAAGGTATTTTAACGCTTTAAAACTAGAACTCACTCAGCAACGCTGACTTTTATGTAGTTTCAGTTGGTAGGTAATTGTTGCTAAGGGTGCCACGTGGGTGAAGCTACTCGGCAGGACAAGACTCTCATCCATTCATGCTTAATGATTTTGTTTTATTGTAATGCAACTAATTGATTATTTTTCAATCCTAGCTTACAACGATGTATTATTTTGAAACATTAATTATTTGCATGAATGGTTTTTGTTAGCTTAATTCCGCTACAATATTTTATGAAATGTGTATTGTTTTATATAATAATGCTATGATTGTCCAACTGTAAGGTCTCCGGGAACGGGGCTTACAAGTTGGTATCAGAGCCAATGTTTAAGAGAAATGGGTAAATATTATCAAAAACCTAAACTTAAACTGAAAAAGGGACGAATAGTGCGATGCTAGCCTGAGTAACTACATGCCATTCGGTATTTATTTTCTTAATGTTATCCGGTATTATATGCGTGTGCTATCTGATTTATGTGCCTTTAGTAGATTGGAATACTAATGTAGTCAGGATAGGAAATACTCGGGGGATGAAGAGTAAAGTATGTGGCTAATCACAACAGCCACTGTAATTAGGGGACCTACTATACTTAATATAAACTGAGTTATTCCCTTGAATGATCCTGTTAGTGTTTGAATCTTAGAGTGTTTAGAGGATGGCTGGCGGAAGATCGTCTAAGGCTTCTAGAGGAGGAATATGTGGTGGACATGCTGCAGGAACACGTGCCACGAGGAAGGGGGTTAGGACTACTTGAATGACTCCTATAAGTCTCACGGTTCATCAGCATGAGGGCGTTAATGAGCGCGCCAATCTGAGGGCCTTAGTGAAAGAGGCAGTGGTTGAGGAGGTTCACCAAGTCATGCAGATGATCCTACCATCTGTAGTGACTGAAGTCATCCTGGCAGTGAGGGAGGATGAGAGGAAGGAGAAAAAGGAGGAGAGAAGGACTACAGCTAGAAGAAGGGGGAATGATAGGGGTCATGATGAAGAGGAAGAACTAAATGCTGAGATGGCAGCCTCCAGTGATGAGGAGGAGGTAGTAATGCGGGAAACCGTGAATAGGTGCAGCTACGGGGCATTCAAATGGTGTAAACCCCCGACTTTTGATGGCAACGGTAATGTTGCCGCTGCTCCCCGCTGGGTAAGAGAGATGGAAGCGGTTTTAGAGATTAGTGAGTGAAGGGAGGACAAGAAGGTAAAGTTTTTGACTCACTCTTTCGTTGACTTGGCTCTGTGTTGGTGGGACAATATTGCCCAAGCCGAGGGCGCTAGGGCTATTGGGAAGATGAGGTGGGGACAGTTAAAGAAGATGGTGATTGAGGAATTCAGTCCTCACAAGGAACTAGACAAGATAGAGAGGGAGTTCTGACAGCTTGAGGTGGGAACCATGACCCACCAGCAATACACCACCAAGATCATCGAAATGGCGAAGCTGGTGCCAGATCAGGTTACGTCGGTGTCGAGGAAGAGTAAGAGGTATGTGCAGGGATTGCCGGCTGATACCTGCAGGCATTTGATTGCTGCCCGACCAAGCATTTTCAGCTTGGTAGTGGATCTGGCTGGGATGATATATGATGAAAGAGAGGTGCGGTGGTTGAGGTGAAAAAAATTGGTGGTGGTTACAGGAACTAGAGCCGGAGACAGTTTGGGCATGTCGGTTTCACCCAAGTAATAAGAGTATAAGGGTGGATGACCGTAGGGTGGTGTCATCAAGCTCGAGGATGAAGAAATGTGGTATATGCGGAAGGGAGCACACAGGTGAATGTAAGTGGGGAGTGAATGTGTTTTTCAAATATGGAAAGCCCGATCATATGGTGAAGATGTGTGGGGTTATGCAGTGCTATAACTGTGGTGAGGAAGGCCATCTATGGAGGGATTGCAAGAAGCCAAGGGTCGAAAGTTCTGGGATGAAAAAGAGGACGACAGAAGGAGGGCAGAGGGCAAGTGCTAGAGCCTTCACGATGACCCAGGAGGAGGCCAGGGTGGACCCCGATGTCGTGTCAGGTATGTTTCTAAAAAACCAAATTTATGCCTCTGTATTATTTAATTCAGGGCTAGTAGGAGTTTCATTTCTGCTACATTTTGTGCTAAATTGCCTGTTAGTAGTAGAAGTATTGATGAGTCATTTGATGTAGAAACTGCTATTGGTAACTCTACCAGAATTTCTGATATGATAGAAGGCTTTGACATAGAATTAGAAGGCCGTAGTTTTCTACTAAACTATTTGTGATGCCCTTAGGTGGATTTGATGTAGTACTAGTAATGGATTGGTTAGCAACCTATGAGGCAAATATCATATGACGCAAGAAGATGATTTGATTAATTGGGCCCAATGAAAGTTTGATGATGGTCTATGGCGATAGCGTCACTACGGTTGCGAAGGTGATTTCGATAGCGGTGGCAGAGAAATGCATGAAACATGGATGTAATGCCTACTTGGCTTACGTGAAGGATGTGGACGCGTCGGTACCTTAATTGTTTGATGTATTAGTTGTGCGTGACTCTCCGGATGTGTTCCCAGATGATTTACCGGGTATGCCATCGGACCACGAGATCGAGTTTTAGATTGATTTGATATACGATGCTTAACCCGCTACTAGGGCACTGTACCGGTTACCTCCGACCGAGATGAAGGAACTGATGGTTCAACTGTAGGAGTTCATGGATAAAGGGTTCATCTGACCAAGCATCTCTCCTTGGGGTGCATCGGCCTTCTTTGTTAAGAAGAAGGACGATAGTATAAGGATGTGTATAGACTACCAAGAGTTAAACAAGTTAAAGGTGAAGAACCGATATCCCTTACCGAGAATTGAAGACTTGTTTGACCAGGTCCAAGGTGCCAATTGGTTCTCAAGGATAGATCTCCGTCTGGCTACCATCAGTTGAAGGTGAAGGAGCGAGATATTCCTATGACAGGTTTTTGCACGCGTTGTGGATATTACGAGTTTCTCCTTATGTCTTTCGATCTAACTAACACACCAGCTGCCTTGATCGATTTAATGAACCGAGTATGTCGGCTGATGTTGGATAAGCCAGTGATCGTGTTTATTGATGGTATCTTGATTTATTCGAAAAATGAGGAAGAACATGCCGGCCACATACGTGAAGTATTAGAGACACTTAGGAGAGAGAAGTTGTATGCTAAATTCTCTAAGTGTGCATTTTGGTTGCGTGAATTCCAAATGGGTCACGTGGGGAATTCTAAAGGAATTATGGTGGACCCGGTGAAGGTTGAGGAGGTGATGCAATGGGGTTCTCCAAAGAGGGCATCTGAGATTCGAAGTTTCTTGGGATTAGCGGGCTACTACAGAAGATTTATTCAAGACTTTTCCAAGATAGCCTCACCTTTGACTAAATTGACTCGCAAGGACTTGAAGTTTATGTGGGGTTAGGAACAGGAGGATGCTTTTGAGGAGTTAAAGGCAAGATTAATTCAAGCTCACATCTTGACATTACCCGATAGGAGTGAAGACTTAGTGGTAAATTCAGATGCTTCTTACTCGGGACTAGGTCATGTGTTGATGCAACGTGGAAGGGTAATAGCCTACGCGTCCTGACAATTGAAGATCTAAGAGGCTAAATACCCTACCCATGATTTGGAGTTAGCGGTTGTGGTCTTCGCGTTGAAGATTTGGAGGCACTACTTATACGGGACGAAGTGCACCATCTTCACCGACCACAAGAGCTTAAAGTATTTATTTGAGCAAAAGGATTTCAACATGAGGTAGAAAAGGTGGTTAGAGTTGATCAAGGATTATGATTATGAGATCCACTACCATCCGGGTAAAGCCAATGTAGTGGTTGATACCCTCTGCCGAAAGGAGAGACCCGAGCCGATCCGGGTGAAAGCTTATCAACTGGTGATGACCTCTGATGTGATGACCCAAGTCAAGGAATTTCAGAATATGGCATGAAAGGAAGATTGCCTTAACTCTGAATGGAAGAGAGGTTTAGTCACAAAGTTAGGTGAAAACCCATGGAGTTAGAACCCGCTTCGACCGGAATTGATCCCTCGTTACGGAGACCTACGGGGACAGATCATGGATGAGGCTTATAAGACTCAATACTCCATTCATCCTAGTGCTACCAAGATGTATCAAGAGATGAAGAAAGATTACTGGTGGCCGGGAATGAAGCGCGATGTAGTGGAGTATGTGAGTAAGTGCCTTACTCGTTTGTAAGTGAAGGTAGAGCAGAAGAAGCCATACGGGAAGATCCAACCATTGGATATACCCGGGTAGAAGTAAGAGCACATCACCATGCACTTCATAACAAAGCTACCTCGTACGGCGAGGGGGTACGATACCATTTGGGTGATAGTTGATCGTCTGACAAAGAGTGCTCACTTCCTACCGATCCACAAGACATACTCATCTGAGAGGCTGGCGAATCTATTCATCAAGGAGATTGTAGTTCGACATGGTGTGTCGGTGTCTATGATGCGATGGGGACGAGGCTACACTTTAGTGCGACTTACCATCCTCAGACAGATGGTCAGTCTGAAAGTACGATTCAGACACTCGAGGATATGCTCCGAGCATGCATGATTGACTTTGGGGGAGTTAGGATGATCACTTACTGTTAGCGGAATTCTCATACAACAACAGTTATCATGCCAGCATTGGCATGCCACCATACGATATGTTATACGTTAGGAGGTGTAGGACGCCCGTATGTTAGGGAGACATTGGGCAGAAGGAGTTGGGAAGTACCGAGCTGATTGAGGCTACGATGGAAAAGTTAGAAAGGGTCAAAGCCTTTACGAAGGATGCAAAGGATAGACAAATGTCGTATGCCGACAAAAGGCGTAGACCAATCAAGTTCAACGTGGGTGATAGAGTCATGTTGAAGGTCTCACCTTGGAAGGGAATCATCCGGTTCAGGAAAAAGGGTAAGCTAAGCCAAAAGTACATAGGGCCTTTCCAAATCATCGCACGAGTAGGAGAGGTGGCCTATCGATTAGAACTGTCTGATGAGTTAAGTAGAATTCATCCGACATTCCATGTGTCTCATCTGAGAAAGTGCTTAGCCGATGAAGACCTGATTGTACCACTGGAGGATATCGAGGTGGATGAACGACTCAATTATGTGGAGCAACCAGTTGCAATTATTG
>BJCO01363733.1:0-11780 GCA_018326465.1 Flaveria floridana
TCTAGTTCACCTACAACTATTACACTTGAACAATGAGTTCAAGCATTAGAGAGGGGGATGTTTGAGAAAATCTAATAGATTTATGATATACATGCATTAAATCAAGAGAAGGATGAACGGATTAAAAGTTTTGAACATCAGTAATAATTCATATTGAGCCATGTTCAGATTCTAGAGAATAACATTAAAGGCCTCATTTTAAGATTATAATTCTCATCTTATCATCAAAATTGGAATAAATCTGCATAAGTTGGAGAGTCTAGTGGACTGTAGTTTGCTGGTCCAGATCCTATGTTGATCCGATTGTTACTAATCAATCAAATAGAGACTATTGATATTAGTCATGAACCTCAGGCTGCATGATGAAGAAGGCGAGCTTTCCTTCCCCAAAAAACAATAAATGAATTATTCAGGCAGATAGGCTATGAAGGGGACTTCACAGTCAAGACCTTAAAGAAGGATAAGGTCTCTTACTAATGAAAGTACCTCCTCCATGTTATTATTCACTCTTTATAAAACAAACATGGAGGATGAGATCAAATTCCTGAGTACATACACTATATAGTCCATGGAATAGTCTAACACGTCAAGTTCAAGTACTATCATTTTGTTTATAAAAACTTGCTTGTCAACTTAGACTCCTTGGAGTACTACATGTTCCCTAGATATTGCCAGCACATTCTTAACTATGAACTAGGCTAATAGTTGAACGGAACAGTTAATACTCTTAAACGGGGACAGATAAAACCTGGCATCATTAAAATCATGAGAAAAACTAGTGTTGATTTCTTAAGGGTAAGAACAACCATGGTCCCGAAAATGTTAGAGTTTATTGCTCAAGGTGACAACTTGACAGCACCATTCAATATTGAACCCACACCTTCTACATCTACACCACCCACACAACCTTAAATAACCATCACCTACCAAAGAAAATCCAAACAAACCCTTGCTCAGTCTATTCAAATTGAGTAGCCCCGCATGCACTAACCCATGCAGGTGGAAGTGGAACTAAAAGCTCCCACTTCCTCTGAGGAGCAAACCACTTTTATTATTTCATTTATCAATATTAAGGTTCCTTATGCTTAGCTTAATGATTTTATTACCCAACCTTCAAGCATTCACTCTGAGTCTCAAAACATAAATGATTAACCTTCAGGGCACAATTACCATCCCTAGCCTTTATACTTAAACCAACTAATCCTTGACCTCCAATTCTATAATGATGAGGATATGGAATTTAGTAAGTAACATGAGTCTCTCTTATCCTCCCCTTCTTAGTAAGAGATGAGTGCACCTGAAACTCTAATATTTAGCCCACATCATCCATCCCTAACTGAGGTGGACTTCCCTAAAGTTGTTTACGAGATCCATATGGAAGAGGCTCTCACTTTAGAAAGTGATCGCATCATTAAGACCAAAATCATAGCAACCCAGCCCCTTGACACTTGTCTTGAAGCTGTCATGAAGCAGGGAAATTCCATAAGCAAAGAACCAATATCTGGTGGTGAGGGAGATGACTTTGGTTATGTTCTCTAACCCCGTATGATTCTTCTGATGAAGATAAGAGAAGTTTGCAACTAAGGGTGCAAAAACTATCCAAAACATGCACCTGCATGGTTTCAAAGGTAAGTCACCTAAAATCTCATATGGCTACCATACAAAGGCAAGTCATTAATCAGCAACTTGAGATTACTGATCTCAAGGGAGAGATAGTTGATAGACCTACCAGGCATGTTCAATCAAGTCCATAAGAACCTATGGATATGGTGGACCTAACCTTTAGCTCACCTATACAAGTAGGCAATGCTACCAAAACCTCCTACTCAGCTATACAAGAGGGAGAAAATCTTAACTACAATCAAAGAACCTAAGACCATATGGACATTGAGGCCTCACCATCCTCACTTGTAGTTGTCCATACTCAACAACCTCCTACTGACTACCCCATTCTACGCTACTGAAAACCCAATATTAGGATCAAGATATGAAAATGATAGAAGATCCCTGGTTGTCTCTTGATCTTAGGGTCAACAAGAAGTATTCAACTTTCAGACCCTGAGAAACTATGAGAGTTTTCCACTAGTTGACCTGCCATTTGCTAACCCAAGTCAAAATAGAGAAACTGAAAGATTGGCTGTGAGGATCCATCTGAGTGTGCTTGAAAAGTTCAAGAGAAGATAAAAACTATATACACAGAGGCTAGTAGGGAAAACTATTAGTTAACTTGATATTAACGCGAGCCCTAAGATTAGCTTCGAAGAGGACTCAGTTGAAGGCCAAGTAGTAGAACTTGTGAACCTTAAGACTGGAACTGCTTCAACACCAAGTACTCTTAGTGAGCTAACCGCTGCTGAAGGTGTCTCATAGCCTCTCCCTGGGCAGAGCTCAAGTGCTACACCAAGTGATATAGGACAAAGCACTCTCTAATCCGAGTCATATAGGCTAGTGATTGACAAAGGGAAGAGGATTCTCACCTCTGAGGAGATGGAGGAGGAGATTAGGGAGAGAGTAAGAGGAAGGTAAGGGGAGTGAGAACCAAGTGAAACTCCTAGCTTCGTGAAAGCTACAATCAGGGTTGTTCCTAGGATAAACACTCATGAGGATGGTCTAAGGGAAACTAGATTGAATTATTAGAGTCTAGGAACTATAATATTGATAAAATAATCTCTCTTCCCTTAGATGAGTTCAATGAACTAGCTGACATTGAAATGTTAAAATAGAAGAAGGAGGTTGAGGCTACAGAGTTACTCCTTAACATCAAGAAAGTACTGAAGTAGAGATTATAGTAGTTGAACAAGAGACTTATGTAGGTAGGGAACAAAATAAATAAAACATGATAACCTACCTGAGTGCCACATGTCTTTATCAAGCGGCATACCTACTTCCCTTATCATATAAGTATATTTAGTTTGAATACCTTAAGCATCTAGAGCAAGAAGTGCTAAAAGAAACGAATGTTGTTAAGAGGAAGATAAGAGAAGAGGCTGCTATGTCAAGAGCCACCATCCAAGCCAAATAGAAGAAGTATGCCAATAGATTGAAGATGGTGAGCTTCTTAAAGCTGTATGGGTTCTCTAAAAGGAGACTTGGTCTAATGTCTCTATCCACTATTTATGAGCACATTAGATTGATCAACTAGAAGATTAAGAAGGGTGAGCTGGTAGACTTGCATTCTCTAACAAGTCAGGCTGCACCTGAAGCTGAGGTCAAGATTAAACGCTAAGAGATAACATAACCTGGACCTAGTACTGCATCTCAGCCAACTTTATTTTCTAACCCAGAGCATGGTCGTGGACCTTCTCCTTCTGAGCATGTGAAGGAAAAGGACCCAACTGAGAGGGAAAAATAATGAACATTTAGTACTCAAGACCAACCTTCTCAGTTGAAATACAAAAAGAGAAAGTGCATAGCTATCAGAAGGGACAAAAAGAAGAAGAAAAAGTCTAAGGCATCCACCTCTGCACCTCAGGATAGGTCAGAACATCCTGATGGTGAATAAGAAGAGGCTTCTCAACCAACTCCACTTCAAGTAGAGCTTTTTGCTATTGAGAGACCTATCATATCCTGGTCTTTCTCTACAAATCTAGACAGACGATATCCTCTATATATAGCATGATGATTTATCAATTCTAGCTCACCTAATTCTTTCAGATCATAAATCTGTAGGGAGTTCACCAAAGTAGCATACTCTATGAAGAACTAAACTAGCCCTGAGATCCTTTTCTCCATGAACATGTTCCAATCACTATCATACTTGCAGGAAATTATTTTCACATCGACCTTGCCTTCTGGAGCATACATACCCCTAATCATCTCATAAGTGGTTAACTCTTCATGCAACTTCAATTGAGAAGGTTGAATAAACCATTCAGGATTTTTGTGTAGCATGGGTTCGAAGACATCATGGTCTTTGGTAGTTAGTTGGACATCATGATCTGATATTCTAGTTCTGGGCTTCTTCTCTAAAACCTATTCTTTAATAGTTTTTAGTCTTTCTTTCTTTTCTTTGACTATCTTAAGGATAGCAGCTCTGAGGGAATTTGTCTTCATATTACCCAGTCTTCTTCTAATGAATCCTTGATCTAAAAGAAAATCCTTCATTTCCCTATCTGTCGTGCTGTAGGGATCAGGATATTAATAGAGGCACCTGAGGCTGTTGAGACTATTTTGGAGTGGATGAGATTGACTGTCTTCTTTTCATACTCAGTCACATAAGTAGGGTCAAAACGTTTGTGCATCTTGTTGTCTTTTTCTACCATTCCCTCATATGTTATCCTAAAAACTTCATCGGCATCATAATCATGGTTGATTAAATATTTGGCTTTAACCATAAGATCATTAGTTTGTCCCTTCTCTACTATATCTTCAACAGATGACTCAACCTTTACAGGACTGTCCCTGAACAAAGTGTCATCAATCAAGCTTTCATTATGTCCTCCCCCTATCTCTCCTTCCTCTAGGATAATCACCTCAGTCTTCTTCTTTAATTGTACCTCATCCTTCTCATGCTCATCCAAAAATTGAGTAATAGTAGCATGGTATCTTGGATCATCCTTTTATTTCTTTAGAGTTGGTTCCTCTTCTATCATAGGCATTTTGCCTTTGGCCTTTTCAGTTAAGTACTTCCTCTTTCTGGAGTATGTATGCATATGAGGACCAAAAGAAGAGGGTATAGAGGCTTCAGCTTCCTGCTAGTTCTTTTCTTTTTCAAGCTTTTAGCTTCTTCTTTCTCTCTAAGCTCTTCATACAGCCTCATTATGAGTTCCTTTTGTTCATCAGTTAATGAGATTGTAGAAACAAGCTATAAGCTTACTTCTTTTTCTAAAGGCATAGGGTTAGGGGATATCACCACTACTGGATGAACTAGAACTCTGAGATCTGTAACAAAATCCCAAAAGTCTTCATCAATAATGAACTCTCCAGAAGAGAAGATGTCTAATTCTTCAATCATTTTTTCATCTCAGACTCTTTAACAAGTCTTTCTTCATTAGTTTGACAAGAAAAGACTACCATGGCCATGATTTTCTCTTCCTCCCTAACCTCATTAGGTTGTGATTGATGAACTGTTAGAGTAATTTTCTGTCCTGTGATGGTGCCGAGTCATCATCATCAACACTGCTCTTACCGGAGACATTTCTTCTTCTTTTGATTCTTTTTATTTTTTAGCCTCATCATCCTTGTCTTTATCAGTTTTATCATCACTCTTCTCATCCTTTTCTTTGGCTAATTCTTCTTTAATCTTAATTAACATCACCAGTTCTAAAAACCCTTTATGTTAGAGCTTCTATCTGTCTATGCAAATCAGATATAATATCAGTTTATACATCAAGGAGATTCTCTTGTTCTTCCATTGTATGAGTTTGAATGGTTGCAGCATCCAAGTGTCTACTGATTTCTTTTTTGGCCTGTTCTAGGGTTGCTTTAAGTCTATCAATCTCTTTTTCTTTTTCTTCTTTATTAGATTGATATTTGGCTTTTAGCTCTTTTAATTCTTTCTCCTTCTCATCAAGCTGAAGAAGTCTGTCTCTTATGATGCCAGACCTTCTATCCAAAATTTTCTCCATTCTTGCTACTTTTAGTAATAGCTTAGAAATCATTTCATCCTTGGCATCAGGACGGTTAATTTCAGATTCTGCAAAGCTTTCTGAAGCACCGACCTCTAAGTGTACTTGTCTCTCTTGCCTTTGAAATTATGGATGATGATCCTCCTCATCAGAAGATGATTAAGACTCATGATGAACTGGTAGATTCACCAAATTTAATAGACGCAGTAGCAGCCTCTGGTGAAGAATGAATAGGAGATACATTATGAGAATACATAGGAGATAATGGAGTAGAATGCACAGGTGATGCTTTAAAAGGAGATGGTATATCAGCTTCTTGAACTGAAGGCACAATATGAAGATCACCACCTACATCAACCTATGTTGACACTTGCCTTAGTCCTCCTTCAGCAGCTTTAGCATGCTCTTCAATAGTTTGTTGATCATGAGCAACTGTTTTTTCTTCCATAGTCTCATGCATATCATCAGGAACATCATCATGAGCTTGTTCCTCAATATCATGAAAACTTCCCTAGCTTCCTCTTCGTGAACTTCTTCGGCATTGATCTATTGTAACATCCATGGAAATAAAGGAATGAAAGTTCCACTGTAGAATTCCTCAGATCTCTTTTCTTGATATACTTGTAACACTTTGCACTGTAGTGAGGAATGTCCATCACATGTCCTTGTAATACAATATCAGGAAAAGCTTCAATGATGAAGCATTGCATGAATTGTGGATACATCAAGAACATGTGTCTTCTTCCTTCCAGAATGTTGGAGACCATGCCATTGAACACATAAGTAGACATATTGAATTGTCTGTTAGTGCATATGGCATAAATAGCTGATAATGTTGATAGGGATGTCATTCCAACCAGTCTTCCTCTCTGACTGGCAATGTTGGAATAGATTAATTAGGAATCTCCACTGCAAGTTAACTAGCCCCTTGACAATCTGTTTTCCCTCTAAACTCCCTTCTTAACAAAGGTTGGCAAAGAAGGTCATGATGTCATCTTCTTTAAGTTCTTGAGGAGAGTTAGCATCATCCCCAAACTATAGACACTGTCTCACAGTTTGTTCAAAGAAGGCTAATGTGTGATCATCAGTGATCCATCCTGATATGGTCCTCACACCATCTACGTCAGTTACTTCAGTTGTTACCCACAATCATCTTATGAAGTTCTTATAGATAATGGGTCTAACTATGATTGCATGTGCTACTTTTGTAATGGAGATAAATCTGATCATATCTTTCGGACCTTCAGATTCTAGCACCTCTGGATCAAGATATCCACTAACAATAGGGAGCTTGCTCCAAGTGAGTTTTGCCATATATTTGGTAATAAAGACTATGTGTTAGCAATTTACTAACAATTATCAAATTACACAACAAAGATCATGTTTGGCTTTTCTTAGTTTGACTTTCTCAGGTCAAAATTAAGAGTTCAATGGTTATTGTTGTATAGGAATGTGATCGATCTTTGATTTTGTGATGAATAACTACTTGTGTTATGTTTTATACTTGTTTAGAATCATATTTACTGTTTTAAACATCTTTTTACAATTAAATAATGGATTTGATTGCAACATTTTCAAGTCTCAGTTCCCTTATACATTGTGATTAACCTAGGGTTTGTAAATAGGTTGTTCTTTGTTGTTCACATTAACACCCGTTTCATTGAACTCGAAAATGCCATTGAAATCCATTGTTCATGGTTAATTTTAAGAATTTTTCTTAACCTAGGGTTCTATGTTCATCACTGGTTTGGTATTCAAAGTTTACAAATCGATCGAGAATCACCTTGTTTCGATGCTAGTTTGGATAAGAATCGAAATTTGAAATGGAGTTGTATGAACAATCAACACATAAGGTTATAGATGGTTTTTGTGATTGATGATGATCAGTGAGAAATACGCTCGTTGCACTATAGGTTCACTCAAATTTGGAAATTATTAAATAATCTCATTATGTGCTTAAATTGTCGATTTAATGACTTTCTCAAACTTTGCAAGTGTATGAACAAATGTGGAAGTTTTAATTTTTATACTATAGCAAATACGAAAGTTTTGACCTTTACGCATTTGTGTACGGTGGCAAATGGGGAAGCACAAAACTTGCCAGCATTTGACCCCATAATAAATACGGAAGAACATTTGGACTTGTCCACTTTAACATGAGAAGCATGTTTTGCTGCAACAAATACGGAAGAACAATTTATTTATCTGTATTTCTTGGACACCTATCCGCATTAGTTAATGCTGATGGATGTTAGTATTTATGATCTTTGCTTTATCCATCAGCATTAACTGATGTTCAAACACTTAACATGACAAAAGAGTGTGAGCACATGTTTTATTTTTAAAACAAATACACAACATTGTCATCCGCATTGGTATGTCAACTGCATTTGGGAAATGCAGATGAACAAAACTTAATCACATTGAGAAATGTGAAAGAACAAAAGTTTATCCACATAAGTTTTTTAACATAAAAAACTTACTCGCATTAGTAAATACGGAGGAACAAAATTTTCTCCATATAATTTTTCATCCATGATACTTCACACAATGTTATATGCATTTGTTTGGAAACAAATACAGATGACTTAATGTGTCTGCATTAGTTTCACTTTCGTTTTTCTTGCATAAAACTATTATCCGCATTGGTTATATTCCTGGGTTACCTTCACCCGCATTGACCAATACTCTAGCCCATATTAAATTTTTAACTTGTCAAAAATTAATGTTTTTGCTGTGGATAGTGTTGACTGTTTTTGCACTGATGTTTTCACTTTTATGAAGATCCGTCTATTGCTTTGACTTTTTATGAAGATGTGTATATTGCTTTGACTTTTATGAAGTTTTGACTATTGTTTGGATTGTCAATTCTTGCTTGGATTGAATTGTACACCCGGTGTGATACAAATTTCTCAGATTTGACTGAAATAGGACTTTGTGCTTCAAATATCTGCATACACTGAGATACCATGATATAACTTCCACACCAACACATACAATTTTTTGATTTTATGTTTTCATGAAATGCAACAATTGTACATAATAATTAAAATATTTTTTAGTGTTTTCATAAAATTTTAATTACTCCCCCTAAAGTTTATATCCATATAGGAAAGAAACTTTAAAGGTTTTGAACTTTTTGAATACTAAAAGGAAAATATTTATATATATTTTCTGATTTACTTATATGTACATGAAGAGGAAATATACCTTACATGGGATCATATGAATCTTACCTTTCACAAATGCAGGTAAATGTTATCAAAATAGACATAATCATGAACATATTGATTGTAGGTATGTTTGTCCTCTTAAACTCATGCTTGGTTAATATTTTGATGCTTGTGATCTTTATCATGTTTTGAGTGAATTGAGTATTCAACATGTATCTCACACTCAAAAGCATGGTAAGATCAACCACCCGTATGAATGCATGGTAGAACTTTTTTCACAACTTACATGTCCAGATCATTTAAATTATGAACTCATATTTTGTTTTAAGGAACGAGGATCCTCATTGGATTCTTTTACTTTGATCCTCATATTTATTTGATCCATATTGAGATTCTTTTTGCACTTCACTTTGAAAGGTGATCCTCTTTGGGATTCTTTTTGTTCATTCACAAGGAATGTATTTTTTATCAGTTCATCTAGGTTGAATGTTTTCCATATTAGGAATCTTGTTGGATCATGACATCATCACTATATTCCTGTTTCTCCAGATCTTTGCTCAGCAAAAAAGAGGAGAAACTGATTTGGGTGAATGAGATTTATAAGGCATCATTACCTGGTGTGTTTAGGTTACTACACACATACATACTGGGATAAGCTAATACTTACTTATACTCTGAGATGAAGACTTCATAGTTAAATATGAGCTTTAGTTTCATCACAGTGTATATCTTATCTTCCAAGATGATCCTACCCATATATTTATTAAGTCATGTCAGTCTTTTAAGATCTTTAAATAAGCACAGTGAATGATATAATGACTATAATTATATCATTTTCCAAATTTGAAATACATTTCTTCTTTAACTAAAAACAAATTTGTTTTGTATTTTTATAATATTTGAATGGTTTTGCAATTTTTGATTTTTACTCAGGGTTAATCATGCCAATTGATTGGACTAAGAATTCAAACTGACTAGGATCAAATGCCTTAGTAAACAAATCAGCTAGTTGATTATCCTTGTGGACCTGTATTAACTTGATTACCCCTTTTTCAGCATACTCTCTTAAAAATTGATATCTAATTTCAATGTTTTTGGTTTTTAAGTGCTGAACTAGATTGTTTGTTATGAACATGGGGGCTATGTTATCAATATGAATTAGTACGTGGAAGAAGTTATAACCATAATCAAGCATCTGGTTTTGAAACTAAAGAACTTGAGAGTAACAAGCTGATACTGCTATATACTCAGCCTCTATTGTTGAAACAAACACGTTTGTCTGCTACTTGCAGTGCCAGGGGACCAGTCTTGGACCAAGAAATTGACAACCACCCAGAAGTTGACTTCCGATTGAAGTTTCATCCCTAGTAGTCATTGTCTGTATAGGCATAGAGGTTGAAAGCCCCTTCGTTTAAATACTATAATCCAAGTATAGGTTTGCCCTTGAGATATCTAAATATCCTCTTGATACCATTTACATGTGACTTCTTGCAATCTGCTTGATATCTAGCACAAATACATATACCAAACATTATGTCAGGTCTACTTGCTATTAGATATATAAGTGACTCAATCATTGATTGATAGTGAGTCTGATCCACTAATTTAGAATCTGAGTCTGGACCTATCTTCATTATTGTATCAACAGAAGTTCTGATAGACTGACAATCTGCAAATTGTAATTTCTTTAACATGGATTCCATATATTTTGATTGATTATTTAAGATTCCATCTGTTGTTTGCTGTTCTTGCAACCCTAATAAAATGTAAGCTCCCCCATCGCATGTTTATAGAATTTGGAATGCATAAGATCTTCAAAATCCTTACAAAGTTGTTTGTTTGTTGATCCAAAAATGATATCATCCATGTAGATCTAGACTAGCAATATTTCATCCTTTTCTTTTTCTGAATAAAGCCTCATCAATCTTTCCTCTCTCATACCCGTGTACAAGAAGAAAAGATGATAGAGTCTTATACCACTTTCATTGGGCTTGATGTAGACCATACAAAGCTTTATCAAGCTTGTAAACCCTTTGGGGAAAATCAGGGTCTTCAAAGCCTTGTGGTTGACTTACATAGACTTCTTCAGAGATTTTGGCATAAAGAAATGCACACTTTACATCCATTTGGTACATAGTAAATTTCATGGACCTAGAGTAAGCAAGATAACGTCTGATGGCTTCTAATTTGGCAATAGGGGAAAACACTGTTGGGTTTGTTAGAACATAAAATCATAGTTTAACCATTTAAAGTTTTTGAAAACGCAGCGGAAGCTAAGCATTATAACCTTGTTTATAAGCTGAAAAATATGTTCATTAGATGACCATATGAATGTATAAAACAAACCCAAAGAAGAAAGGATCATTTATGTGAATAAGCAAGCTATGAACATATGTAAAACCACATAAAATCACAGCTACATACAGCTGTGAAACTACCTTACTGCAGCAGTGAAAAATCGACAAAAAAGGTGTTGGATGATGCTTAAATTTGACCAAGACTTCAAGAGTAGAAGTCCTCAAGCTTGTATACCCCAAGCCCTTTGCAAGACACCTTCTTGTTAGGAAGAAACTACACCAAGAACAGCTCAAAACCCTCTTGTTACTTGCTGAAAAACCTCCTTTTTCAGCTGCCAAAACCGTGAGAGTTGGGAGAGAAAGAGTGAGCTGATTTTGAGTCTTGTGTTGCACGTATAGAATGATGAGAAAGGAAGCATCTTAATTAACTAGTTAGTGGGTAGACCACAATGCATGTGTGTGTGTATCAAGGGAATAACCTTGCATGTTTTGTCTCCCACTCAAGGGGGACGGTTTTTGTTAAAAAAAAGAAGCTTTCTTTTATAAATATCAAATATTAACACAAACATATATTATCTAGTAGTCTTTTATTAGATATATACAACTAACCTTTTAATTGTATAATCCATACACTCCCATTATTAATTTGTAATGTTATCTAACTTACTTAAATAACATTACAAATAATATTATTGAACAAAATATCCTAATAAATTGTTCCATCTCATATGCAACTTATTTAG
>BJCO01363734.1:0-11907 GCA_018326465.1 Flaveria floridana
AGAATTTTTCTAAGATTTTTGGAAAGATTAGAATTTTAGGGTTTTGACCCTAGTAAGGCTTATATGTACCTATTTTATGCACGGTTATGTTTTGTTCTTTTAGTTCCTTATATATATTGATGTGTGACTTTACATGGTATGTTTATAATCATAAACGTAAAGTATTATCATCAAAGAAAGAGATAAGATTAATGATAATGAAAGTGGAACATAAAGAACGGATGAAAGAAAAGGCTTGCAAGTGGAATGAAAGGAGGATCACAACTAATGAGAGTTGTTAGCTCAACTGTGTGTATTATAGCATGTGATTTTTGCTAACCCATGACGGTTCACACGCAGGGGGATCAGTCTTGGTGATTAATCCATAGTATGAAATGGAATCCATGTCACTTTACCCTAGAAATGATTTGGCTTTGTGCCTGGATATGATGTGGCTTTGTGCCAGGATATGAAGAGGCTTTGTGCTCGGAATGGTGGCTTCGGGCCAGGTAAAGTTTGACCGGATCTAGAAACAGTGAAAGATAATGATGAAGTATGAAATGAACAAATACACGCGATAATGAATGATGAATAAGGTTATGCCTTGTTGTATGTACGATGAATGCTCACGTACGAAAGTAATGAAATTATTTTATTGGAAAGAGTATTTTTACATATGAACTGTATAAAGTATTTTAACACTTAAAGTCTAGTACTCACTTAGCAACACTGACTTTTATGCATTTTTAGTTGGTAGGTAATGTTGCTAAGGATGGCACACGGGGAGGCTACTCGGGAGGGAAAGATTGGCATCCATTCACAAATAATAATATTGTTGTTTTGTAATGCAAATGAACGATGCTTTTGTAATTTAACAATGTTCTATAGCTTAACAACAGTATTTATCAATGAAATGAACGGCTTTTGTTATCTAAATTCCACTGCAATATTTTATGAAATATGTATAGTTTTATGTAATAATGCAATGATTGTCCAACTTTAAGCGTATCAGAAGGGCCTTACAGACCATTAAAAGAAAAATTACCAGTGATAGTAGTAGGTCATTTAGAGTCTCACCTGAACCTATAACAACGTCTCTTCCCTTAGCGCCATATTGTTGCCACCGTTGTTCCTATTGTTGTAATAGTTCCCGTGGTTTTTGTTCCCACCATTTCCAGTACCATTATGATTTCTCTTTAACTGAGGGTAGTTTCTTTTGTAGTGCCCTTCCTTTCCACACTCGAACGAACCGTTTGGTGCTTCACTTGTCTGCTGGGGCTTCCTCATCAACTCACCACGACAGTCTTTGGCTCTGTGCCCTGCTTTGCCACAACATTGGAACCAAAAGTTATAACACCTACCGGTGTGGTAATAATTGCATTTGTTACACTTTTGATACTTCCTAATGCATCCACTTGGTCCTTGAGTTGATGAGGATACTAATTGAAGTTTCGATTGGTGTCGAACTTCCTTTGCTGCTACTCCTACTACTGGGGCTTATTGTTTGATGACAAGCACTTATTGCCGGAACTATCGCACTTGCGTTTATTGTAAGGCATGCTTGCCACTGCACCCCACTTGTGTAACTAACCTTGCTCAACCGCTTGATCCTTCAGCTTGTGAGCCAACTGGATTGCTTGTTGGATAGTGGACGGGTTTAAGGAATTCACCATGATTTGAATTTCGGGCACCAATCCACACAAGTAAAGCTTGATCCTGCTGATTGGCAGATTTATCATACCCAGACAGAGAGTTGCCAATTCATGAGACCTAGTGGTGTAGGCCTCGATTTCAGATCTTTCCACATTTAGCTACACTTTGTATGAGGACAATACACTTCTATCATTATGATCTTTAATTCATCCAATGGCAAAGCATTGGCCATCGCTTGACCCAGCATTTGGGCTTGAGCATTCCACCATGAGAGTGCTGCACCCTATAGTGTTCCAGTGGCATGATTCAGTTGGTTTGATACCAGTCAATTGGACTTTTTAAATACCAATTCGGTCCTCTCGAACAATCTCACTAGGCCCATAACTCTCTAAGCTCCACTATAGGTGTGGGGCTTGCAATCCATGAATGCTTTATACGTGCACACTGGCAGTCTTGAATTAAAAATTTGGAATAAATTGAAAAATCGACTAACAGAATATTTGTTTAATTGATGACCAAGGTCATAGTTACCTCCAAGATGAGCAGCTTGAGCGTTAACCGCTGCCTGTACGTGCTTATTAATAAGAGTTGCTAATTTACGGAGTCATATTCATGACAACCGACACCACACCATGACCTTTTCCATGTCCGTTGGCACGTCTGTCCATTTTTTCATTTTACATTCATAAATACAATACCGAATGACATCCGACATATTAATCTCATTTAGGTATAATAAATAATAAGAAATAATAAATTTCATCAACCTCAACATGTATAATCAAAATAATAACTCATGATAAATAAATTTTAAGTAATAGTGCTAAAATTTCAAGTTTTTAGTTGGGTTGGAAACAACCCTTCCCATATAGGTTAATGAAGAAACACTATATAGTCCAAGGTAGATAGATAAAGGAAATCAATCTATCACTTCGGATCTGTCACTATCCTCCTCCATCCTCAAGTTCTTCTTCCAGCTCTTCCTCTAGCTTTTCCTCTGGCTCCTCTATCAACTTTTCCTCAGGCTCCTCCATTAGGGCCTTCTGAGGCTCGAGCTAGTTTTCCTGGTCATGATGCGTACTATAACTTCATGAATTTGGGTTCGTGTCGCATTTAAAGCAGCCGTCAACTTGTCCATGTAAAGTCTGTATCTCTCCTTTTTGCCCACCCTAACGTCCTTGCAAATCAAGCAATGAGTCTTCCATCTCTTCGTACACCCTACTAGTGTACTCATGTCGCTCGTCCAACCTTTTGAATTTATCCTTGACATCTCAATTTAGTCTATCATGAGAGGACACTACAACAGCGATAGCCCTATGAGGGTTACAAGGTACAGGGGGTAACACAAAATTTGTCTCGATGGTAGGGATCGGAAATGGAACACACTCCTTTTCGAGCATCTTGATTAGTGCAGTACGGCATCTTGTCCAATTTTCCAGATCAGTCATGTCCCTATCAATCATAGGCTCACCCGGGTGATACACACCAGGCATAAGCACAGGGGGTCGAGAACTAGAAGCCATAGAAGAAGAAGGGGTAGTAGGAACCTCGCTTTCCTTTCCTAACGCGTGTGATATTGGGGATGAGGGTTATAATAATGCCATACTTCAGTGTACATGATGTGCATGCCAATGAGCATACAGTAAGGGGATAAGTAAACAAGTAACTAACAGTATGCGATTATAGACTAGTGTGTATCCAACCTAGTTCACTATAAATAATGGCTCTAATACCAATCTATCACACCCTCTAAATCAACGTGTGGAGTCTTACCGCAAGGCATGTAAACAAACTAGGATCCAAGTCATTAGTTAGTCAGAAGGACTCTATATGTAACATTTAAAAATAAAACTTAAACTTTAAATCTTGAAAGTATTACGGAAGCATTTAGTAAATAGTTCAAACCCAAAGTACTAAAATGTAACATGAACAAAACATGCACCCAAACCATTGTTTAAATGTATCCATGATACCAAAATGTAAATAATGCAAGTTTGAAGAGTACATACTTGACCAGTGCTATGCTCCTATGGCACCTAACATTAACGAACTAAGAAAAGCATACCAAAGTGTCAACACGATGGTTGATAAGTTTAAGAGTTTGTATCTATCATATATAATAAGAGTCGTAAAACATAAGTAAGCGCATTAAAATAGATAGCTAATCTAGTTTCAAAAGTAATAACCATAGTGATTTTTCCATCAAAGCTGATACTGTTTGTTTGTGCGTCTTCCGCCACGACATACCAAGTCATGACAATGTAAGTTTTTTAGGATAATATTGCACCCGCTTGACCTCCAGTCACACGGGTGGGGCTTGTAAGACCTAGCAGTACTACCTAAGAGTTTTTGCTAGTTTTCTTAATTAACGATTAGAAAGTTTATGGACTTTTAGTGGTATATCACTCTACGTTACACTTTATACACCTTATAATAGTAAAATGTTTCTAAAGGTATGCTTTCTCCCCCCAAAAGAGAGTGTATAAAAGTAGGTCATTCAACTCACCTTGTGTGCAAACGAACAAGATAAGCAAAGCTAAAGATGAGTGGAAAGATAACCCATCAAAGGTTACCTAGTACATGTGAGTACGTAAATACGTGTAATCAAAAGAGCTTAGTAAACCCTTAATGCTCAATCAACACATAACCCAAGCGATTTGGAAAACATTTCCACATTTGACCCAGTTGACCGGTTTGACCCCATGGTGACTTATTTAGTGAAATATTGTTTAATGAAGTATAGTAACTCATTACTTAAGATTATCATGCAAATAATTCACGTATGTCAGATTATGAACACTAAATTCTAGCAAATATCATCATACTAATATAGTGCGGGACCAGTTAAGGGTGGTCAATACAATCAGTCTCACAATAAGGAGAGCGTTAGAACATTTAACAGATCAAATGGGTAACTAGATTTGTATAGAAGATATTAATAACACAAGTAATAAGACAGAATAAAGAACAAGAACAAGACAAGTATGGTTTTCAAGAATGTTGTATATTGCTCTCAAGTTCTAGTACAAGTGTTATAAAGCATAATATAAAATACAAGAGCCAAAGATACTTTATACTACGTCCTACAGCCGACTATACTTTAAAAGCCAGCTGGAAACACTAGTCTAGACAACAAGATCAATGTACAGTCAAAAGGCAGATTGCCTTTTGACTTGTGACTATGTCATGCCATAGCACACATGCTAATATAATACAAAAAGGATAAAAGGTACAAAGTAGAAAGTTATATACTCTAAACCTCAATCTACAGTTGTAAAAGCATGAACCTTTTCACCAACTTATGCAAGTTGGTGAGTCATCAGAGTTGTAGCGGAAAGTGGGCCAGCTTTATGCAAATGTTGATCAGAGAAAGCATGTCTTCTCTGTCTTCAAAAGAAATCAGTCTTCACTTCATTGGCTTTGAAAGACTTTGTCTTTGAAACTTTGAAAGACTTCATCTTTGGCTTCGGAAGATTTGATCTTTGGCTTTGGAAGATTTTACACTTGCAATATTTTTTTTGTGAAGAGTGTAAAAGTTTTGAAGTAACTTCTACCTTGTAAATCAGTGCATGCATGCTGGATGCACTCTGGTTGTTTGGTTGCATTAACCTTTCTAATATAACCTTACAAACTCCCCCTAGGATAATAATACCAAAACAGAGAAGGTTATTCAGATATTGATAGTCCTCATTAGGATCAAGACCATTCCCTTCTTCATCAATTGGTCAGGATCCCTCAGACTCTCATAATGCCTTCATGTCATAGATATCATGCAGAGATACATCAAACATGACTTGCCAGAAATAGACATCTTGACCTCCTTGATCTCTGATGACATATCATCTGTCTTGATTTATAGCAAAAGTCAAGGACAGGATGGGTTTTCTAGCTGCAAGAGGCTGTACTTGAGTTGGAGTTGGTTGAGCAACCTCTTTTTGCAGTTCCTCAGGGTGCTCTGAGTCATCCTGAGGTGTGGAGGTGGATGCCTTTGACTTCTTCTTAGAAACATGGTCATCCTTTTTTTCTACTTTGAAGTCCTTAACTGCGAAGACTGGTGTTCAGTACCAGGTTGTTCTGTTGTGTCTTTCTCAGTTGAGTCCTCTTCCGTCACAGGTTCAGAAGGAGAGGGAGTAGGGCCCTGCTATGGATTAGAAGATGAAGTTGGCTGAGATGCAGCTCTAGGTCCAGGTGCTGTTGTCTCAGTGGGTTCAACCATGGCCTCAACTTCAAGAGGAGCTTGACTTGGTAGAGAATGCAAGTCAACAAGCTCCTCCCTTTTCATCTTCTGCTTGATCACTCTAATGTGCTCATCCATAATGGATAGAGACATTGGACCAAGTTTCCTTCTGGAGAATCCATACAGCTTCAAGAAGCTCATCATCCTTTGCCTATCTGCAGACTTCTTTTGGCTCTTTTGGATGATGGCTCTTGACTTTGAAGCTTTTTCCCTTATGTTTCTCTTAGTAGCCTTTTGTTCTATAATAACTTGTTGTTCCAGCTGTTTAAGATACTCAAATTCAATATATTTATATGATAGGAGAAGAAGTGCAGATGCATGATAGAGACCTGTGGTACTCAGGTAGTTGATCATATTTTGTCTATCAACTTCCTTGTTTACCTGAGGTGGTTCAGTTTCCATAGCCTCTGTCTCAGGGCTTTCTTGAACTAGGGAGGGAGTAAGAGCATGTTTGTAAAGCATTTTTTGCCTTCTTTCTTTTGTAATCTTGTTGAGCAACTTTGTATCCTCTGCCTCCTTCCTCTCCTTTAATAACTCTAAGTCTGATAGTTCATTAAATTCCTCTAAGGGAAGAGAGATGAGTTCATCGACATTGTAGTTCCTGGTCTCCAAGTAGTTAAATTTGGCTGCCCTTAAATCATCATATTAAGTATTTGGCCTGGGTGCATCCTTGATTGCATCTTCCATGAAGCCTGGGTACCCACTTGAACTCTCTCACCTTAGCTTCCTCTTCCTCTCTTTCTCTCCTCCCTCATCCTCAATCTCCTCAGGAGTTAGTTTGCTTTTCCCTTTGTCACTCACAAGCCTTGGTGACTCAAGGTAGAAAGAGCTTTAGCCTTCATTGCTTGATTCAACAGTCAAGCTCTGGCCAGAGAGAGGTTGTAAAGAACCTTCACCAGCTAGTGTCTCAACATTCGGTTGACCAATGACATTGCCTGTTAGTTTTTGTCTTCTTCTATGTCTTAAATTTTCAACAATCCTATCTTAAATCCTCTCAGCCAGTTTATCAGCTTGCCTGTTTGACTTGGGTTGGCAAGTGACATATGGACTAGAAGAAGACTGTCATCGTAGTTCAGGGTCTAAAAATTAAAGACCTCTTGCTGCCCCTGAAGTCTATATAGTATAAGGGATCTCCTATCAGCATCATACCTCCACCCTAGTATTTCATTCTCAGCATCATAGGATGGGGCAGACATAGCCCTTGGGATACGCTCCTAAAATAATCTTTGTATGAGCGAGTCCACATTAATGTGAACTTGAGGAGGTTGCTGAGTATGGTTAATTCTAAGTGAGGATGGTGAAACCTCATTTTCAATACTCTGTGAAGAACTCCTAGGTTCCGTGATTGCTTGGACTTTCTCCCCTTTTTTGGTAGCATCACCCTTTTGCATAGGTGAACTAGGGTTTAAGTCAATCACATCCACAGGTCTTGTGTTCCTGGTTGAGTCTTCCTGAAAAGTCTCCCAGCTAGTTTTTCCTTGAGATCAGAAATCTCAAGTTGCTGATCATGGACCCTTCTTTGCAAGGTAGTCACTTGAGATTTCAAGTGACTAACCTTGGAGACTAAATAGGTGCATGTTTTTGTCAGTTTGTTTACCTTTAGTCTCATATTCCCCTCATCTTCATCCGAAGAATCACCATAGGATGAGAGAATAGGACCTATGTCTTCTTCCTCATCACCAGCATGTTATTCTTGGTTGCTGGATTTCCCCTGCAATCTGACCACTTCAGTTTAAGGGTCAGTGGGTTGTGTTGCCATGGTTGAGGTCTTAATGATGTAATCACTTGCTGAAGTGAGTGCCTCTTCCACATGAATCTCCTGAACATGTTTAGGGAGATCCACCTCAGTAGTAGGTGGATGATGTGGGCTAGATATTAGAGAGGCATGAGTACTCATCTTTCCTTAAGCAGGGGTGGAGAAGGAAGACTCATGGTACTCACTGAATCCCATATCTTCATTGTCATAGAATTCTATGATTGGGTTGGTTTAAATCAAGAAGTTAAGGATAGTAACTGTCCCCTGAAGGTTGTTCACTAAAGTTTTGAGACTGAATGAACACATAAGGCTATTGGGGTTCTGAACTTATCAGGCTGAGCATGAGGAACTTCAGCACTGATCATTGGTGAGATAGGAGTGGTTTTGCTTCTCAGGGGTAGTGGGAGCTCCTGTGTCAACTTCCTCCTGCATAAGTGGTGATATGGGGGCATGCACAAGATGAGTTGCTTCTACAGAGGTTCGTTTGGATTTTCTTTTGTAGGTGATGGTTATTTGTGGCTGTGTGGGTTGTTGTGAAGTAGGTGTGGGTTCAACACTAGCTGGTGCTGCTAGGTTGTCACCTTGAGCAATGAGCTCTAACATTTTTATGGCCAGAGCTGTTTCTAGCCATGAGAAGCCCAAAATAGGCTTTCTCATAGTTTTAAAGATGTCGGGCTTCATATGTCCCAATTTTAGAACATTACATGTTCCCTTTAACTATGAGCCTAGTTCATAGTTGAGAATGTGCTGGACATATCTAAGGAACATATAATATTCTAAGTAGTACAAGTTTGCAAGTATATTAGTATAGACAAATTATGAATTCCTGAACATGACCCTCTGAACCATCCAATAGGCTATAAAGGTAAGGTCTTTAGGAATCTGGTCTCATCATTCATGCTTTTAGATAAGTTGTGAATGACCACATGGATGAGGCATCTACATTGATAAGAGGCCACCCCTTTTCTGAAAGTTCTGACAGTGAAGTCACCTTCATAGCCATATGTCTAAAGGACTTGTTAAAAGCAGATTTGGGGAATTACAATTCACTTTTGACATCATCTAGCTAAAGATGAGTGTTTATTGAGGCTAGAGTAATGAAGATCGTCCTCCCATGCACTGTCACAGACAGTGCCTTCTCCCCATCCGTGGTGACCTCTTGGCAGGTCCTCCAAAAGTCCAATAGCTGATCCTTATAGAGTGGAGGATCTATGGTGAGGGAGGTGAAGTAGTTAGATAGAGTAAGAAAGCGGTAAACCTCTAAGAAAGCTGGATCTTTCTCAGAGTCCAACCAATCAACTTAATTATGTTTCCTGTGAAGGTGCATGCAGAAATCGGGTTGGTTTCTATGGTTAGGGTTGGCCATTTGAGGTAGCTTTGTTGTGAAGGAAGATAAGAACAAGGTCGGTTGGTGGGTCAATTTAGGTTAGAGAATTTGCAGATGAAGAAGATAGTGAAAAAGGAGGGAACCATTGGGTGTATATATATGAAATGGATTTTAGACAAAGTTAATACAAAATAAGAAACTTTGAAATCCGAATTTCAGTCCCACCTCTTGAAAAGTGCCCAAAAGGTAGTTTTCTTGGAAGTCAAAAATCTTCCGAAGGTATTTTGTCTTTGGAAGTTTTATATAAACTTCCGAAGCCAATTTTGACTTCGGAAGATATTCCATAGCTTTATGAAAATTTGCTTCGGAATAAAAAATACTTAAGTATCTTTTCTTCTGAGATATATTTGGTTTTGGAAGATATTAAAAGTTGGAAGTTTTATTTTTAAGGGAAAAATATTTCGAGACTTAATTGCTTTCAGAAGAAAATTATTTCTTCAAATACATAAAAGTACTTAAAAACATATTTTTGCTTCGGAAGATATATTTGAAGTTCTTCCAAAGGTATTTTAAGTAGTTATCTGATTTGAAGACTTAATATTGTTCCAAAGACAATATTAATGTCTTACGAAAGAAAATGTGTTTAAAATTTCTAGAATTCTAAGGAATATCATTTAAAAAAGATGTCTTCCAAAGTAAACGGGGCTTATGGAGGTGATAGTTTAAACAACTTAGGACACACATATTTTAGAAATAGTCTTGAATTATGTTTTTAAGAAAATATACTCAAACTTAATCGTCCCAATAGCTGATACAAGATATTTAAATCTCTTTTCAACAAAAGCCTTTGTGAATAGATCAGCATATTGTTCATTTGTGTTAACTTTGACTACTTTTATCAATACATTTTCAAAATTATCACTAATTAGATGATACCTAATATTGATGTGTTTTGTCCTTGAGTGCTACACAAGATTCTCTACAATAGAGATAGCACTATTCTTGTCTATATGGATTGGAGTCTCCTTAAAGTTGAATTGATAGTCCAGCATCTGACTCTGAATCCAAAGCACTTGAGCACAACAGTTAGCAGCAACAAAGTATTCAGCTTTATCAATTGATGCAAATACATAGGATTGTTTCTTGTAATGTCATGAGACTATCCTTCCACCAAGGAATTGACACACCCAGATGTAGACCTTACAGTCATGTTGTATCCACCATAGTCATTATCTGTATAGGCATACAGATTGAAGTCAGAATTCTTTGGATACTGAAGTCCTAGCTTAGGAGCACCTTTGAAATATCTAAGAATCCTCTTGAAAGCAACCAGGTGTGATATCTTGGGGTTTGCTTGATATCTTGCATAAATGCATGTAGCAAACATGATATTAGGCCTACTGGCTGTGAGGCATATCAGAAACCTAATCATCGCCCTATAAAGAAGTTCATCTACACCCTCCCCCTCAAGATCAGGTCCAAGGGAGTGGTTTTTAGCTATGGGTGTCTGTGCAACCTTACATTCAATCATTTTAAATCTTATGAGTATGTCTTTCACATACTTTACTGTCTTATGAAGATTTCATTGTCAACTTGCTTCACTTGAATTCCTAGAAAGAAATTGAGTTCCCCTATGGCACTCATTTCAAATCTATTCTTCATCAGCTTCTTAAAGTCTTTGCAGAGCTTTGGATTAGTTGACCCAAAGATAATGTCATCTACATACACTTGAACCAACATTAAGTCATTCCCTGTTCCTTCGATAAAGAGGGTCCCATCTATAGTACCCCTCTTGTATCTATGCTGATAATGATATTGAGAAAGTATCTCATACCACTTCCTTGGGCTTGGTGCAGCCTATAGAGAGCTTTATCAAGCTTGTAGACATAATCATGATGATCTAGGTCTGCAAAGCCAGGTGATTATTTGACATACACCTAATTATCAAGCACCACATATTAGAAAGCACACTTGACATCAAGCTGGTAGACCTTAAAATCATTGGATGCTACAAAAGCCAGGAATATCCTACCAGCTTTAAGTCTTCCCACAGGAGCAAAGACATATGTGTAGTCAATTCCTTCTTCTTGTGTGTATCCTTGAACAACTAGTCTTGCCTATTCTTCATGACAAGTCCTCTATCATCCTTCTTGTTCCTAAAAAACCCACTTGGTTCCTATGATAGTCTTCCCTTGGGGAAGAGGACATAGGTTCCAAACCTTTTGTCTTTTGAATTGAAGCAGCTCCTCTTGCATTGCTTTAACCTAACTTCCATCCTTTAAAGCCTCATCAAGTTTCTTTGGCTCTATCTAGGACAAGAAACAAGAGTATAGACAAACATTTTTGTAAGGGTTTGTCCTCTTGTTCTTACCCCTTTGCTAACATCTCTAATGATGTTTGTGGTGGGATGTGACTTGTGGATCCTTAGTTGAGGTATCACAACAAGTTGATTTGACAGAGCTAAGTTTGTGAAGTTTAAATCTAGAAATTAGGTATCACCTATAACATCAACACACTTATCAAGAGAAGCTTGATCCAATGAGTGTGTGACTTCATTGATGTTCTTTTTCTATGGAGTGGTTATCAGCATCAAGAAATTCTTGATCACTGTCACCGCCATCATTTTCTTCTACATTTAAAGCTGCTTTATTTGATTTTTGTGCCTCTGAGTTGGAATTTGTACACACCTCAGATCTATCAGCTAGATTTGTCATAGTTGTGCTGATTGGAACTCCATTTTTAGGGTTAGTTACCACTGGAGTTGAAGTAGTATTCTTGCTTGGTCTTCTCAGGTCAAATCTTGGGTCAGGATATCCTGATAAAAAGTTACGTGTAGATCCTGAAATATTCTCACAAGATTTGTTAAAATAGTTGGTAACTAAGTCAAGATCAAATAGCCAATCAGGACCAGAACCTTTCACACTAGGAATGTGCTCATTGAAGGTCATATTGGCT
>BJCO01363735.1:0-13393 GCA_018326465.1 Flaveria floridana
TATGCCTCATCTAAAAACTTCACTGTCTTTCAAATGGATGTAAAATGTGCATTCCTTTATGGAAAGATAGGTGAAGAGGTATATGTTGCTCAACCACCAGGGTTTGAAGATCCAGAATTCCCTTATAGAGTCTACAAGTTAGATAAGGCTCTATATGGTCTTCATCAAGCGTCGAGGAAGTGGTATGATACTTTATCAAAGTTTCTACTACAGAATGGGTATACCCGAGGAAAAATAGACCAGACATTGTTCTTAAAGAAGAAAGGACAAGACTTGTTAGTGGTTCAAGTCTATATGGATGATATCATCTTTGGATCCATAAAAACATAACTTTGCAAAGAGTTTGAAGGTCTTATGCAATCAAAATTCCATATGAGCTCAATGGGAGAACTCATATTCTTCTTTGGACTACAAGTTCATCAATCACAAGATGGGATTTTTATCAACCAAAACAAGTATGTGCATCAGATTCTCAAGAAATATAACATGGTAGATTGCACATCAAGCAAAACACCATTTGTAACTGGACTGAAGTTTATCCCAGACCTAGAAGGAACATCAGTTGATTAGAAACTTTATAGATGAATAATAGGTTCCCTGATGTACCTTACAGCAAGTAGACCAGATATCATACACGCAGTAGCATGTGTGCTAGATATCAAGCAGATCCCAAAGAATCACACATAAATGTTGTAAAGAGAATTTTCAGATATGTTTAAGACAAACCAGCACTTGGTTTGTGGTATCCAAAATATGGAGACTTCTCTTTATTGAAAAATCTAAAAAATTCAAAAAGATTTGTCATTTTTAGTATTTTTCTTAGTTTTGACATATTTACATATGTTATTGATTTAGGAGTGAAACATCCATGCAATACCTCCATCGAGAGGATTTAGACTTTTGAAGGTGATGAATTGCACAACATGCTTGAGTTTCTCATTCAGTTCAAGATGTCAAGTGAACACCCCTGCTTCCTTCAAAGATCTCCTACCAGTTGTTAAGAACTAAGAATCCTCCTCTTGGTGTCTCATACACAAAAGTTCATCACCCTCCATAGCTTTTGTTGAGGGCAAGTATATGTCATGTCTGAAGAATGTCCGATGCTTCTCCTTCACTTCGGAAATTGGGATAAAGCTACTGATATTGCAACCTGTGCAATCCACAGTGTATGCAAATGGGAGTATATTCAAGTCTTTAAAATGAGACTAGAAGATCAAGTAGATGAAACATCCATTAAGTGCGGATATAAAGTCTGTATATGCCAAAACAAAGTCTTTTTTATCAATGCCTTTTTTAAAAGATTTTAAGAATATGCTACCAAAAATGGGAAGAGGACTGCACATTAATCAACATCCAAGGTTTTGATAATCATGAGGTTTTTGCAGGATCATCTTAGGGGGAGTATTGTTGGACTATTTGAAGATGATATTTACCAAAACCTAAGTGCCAAATCTTATTATGATTACCAAAACTGACATGATGAAGCTATGCTGAAAATATGATCAAAACAAAGAAAATAGACCAAATTCAAACTTGGTCAACCGTGGTCAAAGTCAACAGTCAACATCAGCGGTCGCCAATAATGACGTCAGCACCCGACAATCGCGCATCAATAATAGAGAATTTATTAGACTTAGAAGAATATTTTTTTAACCTTTAGGGCTTAAATGTAATTTTTCATCATTTATGTAAATAGTATAAAATGACTATGTGTGCTCATTTATATACGAATAGAACGAAAAGGGAATAAGCATAAAAGAGAGAGAATTTAGGCTACAGAGAAACAATGTGGTTGAGCATGTGTGAGAGAGAATTTTCTTACAAACTCCCTTTGTAATCTCCTAGCATCCATCATCCATATGAATGAATGAAATATTTATGAATATGTGTTCTTGAATTGTTAATCATTCATTTATCATTATATATTAAATCTTGTATAGATCTTCATTTGAAATCATCAACGGGTCTGTGAGATTCCGCATCACAAATCTAATAATGACAATAATACAATTGCAATATTCAATCCATCTTCAAATAGTCCAACATGCTGAATTGGAGAAAACAACTGAGTTAGCTAGAAGAAAAAGGGCTACATCAAAAAAGAAACAAGGAGAGAAGAGTCAAATAGAGTTAAGGGACAAGCAATAAATGAAGATGTTCCTCAAGTATTATGGTTTCTCTTGTAAACAAGTAGGAAAAATGAGCATATCAACTCATGATCTGAATATCAAAGGAATCAAACAAAAGATTGTAGCCGAAGAGTACCCAAAGTTTGAAGAAGCTATAGAGAAACAGGAAACACAAAATATTATGTCAAATACTGTGACTGAAAGATCTTCCCGTCTGCTGACTGAGCCACCAACATCCCCTAACTCAACAACCTCTGAAGACAGTCAATCCATCTCCTCAATCCTTACAAAGAAGAAGAAAGCACCAAAGAAAGTTGTAAAAGGAAGAATTGTTGATCCAAAAGTAGAGGAAAAGATACTTAAAGGAACAAAGGTGTTGGCTACCGGGTATCTTGCTTAGATGAAGAAATATGCTGTCAAGAGGGCAGATGGAGAGATCATGTACTATGACCATGAAAATGAAGTACCTGATCAGCCTCTTGACATTCTAAAGTAAATTGTTGAGTACTTCAACATCTTTGGATGTAAGAATGACAAATCCAGGATGTTGCTTTATAAAGTACTAATCTTAGTCAAGACTGATGCCGGTGAAAAGATTCCTAAAATTCACTATCAGCATATGATCCCATAATGGTGTGGGAATATGATCTGAAAAAAAATACTTTCTTTGTAACTAGATTAGCAACTGGTAGAATGGCTTACTCAAGGAACCAATTGGTATGCTTCAACCAGTTTAAGATAGCTGATCTGACCAGGGTAAGACTAAGGAATTTGAGCAACAATTCCAAGGCAAGGCAAGCGGAAAACGTACTGATGAGGATCTACAAATCTCATCTAGTTAAATCAAGGTGGGCTTTAGAACAAAGGAAGAAGAAACTTGTCACACCCGGCCTCTCACACTAACAATATTGTTTGCTTTGCCCACGAGGAGCTCACGGATTTGTTTTTGGTTGCCCGGGTGAAAACTTCCTAGATTTTACCATGACTGCAATTTTAGAGAGACGCGAAAGCGGGAGGTCACCCATCCCTGGATTGCTCCCACCTGAGCACGCTTAACTGTGGAGTTCTCCTCTCATCCACAGCCAATAGACCCAAAACGCATTGTTGATATTAGAGGCCAGACATTCCTTATGAAACAGGAATCTCTCCTGTCCATGGCCGATGTGGGATATATGTAGGGTGTCACAAAACTAGAGTCTGAAGCTGTTGAAACTAACCCATCTACCAAACCCAACAACCGACAATAGTTCCCTCCTACTAGTCCACCTGCTCAAGCCACAAAGCATGATTCTACATAAGTCTAACAAGCTTCTTAAATAGCTAAAACCCTTACCCAGAGCCAATCTCATGATTTAGCAAATGAAGTGATCATCACCAATATTATAAAAGAATAAGACATGGGTTAGAACATCTAGAAGAAGTAGAAGAACTCTCAAAAAATAAGGAATAAGAAGACTTAGATAATAATAATACAACAATCATCAAATGGGTTTATCCGTTAAAAGCTAAGAACTTCTTCATAGAAAGAAAGAACAAGTCAAAAACTTTTTTTCTATCTGGGCTGGAGGTTCTAAAGCTTAGCCTTGAAGACTTAAAAAGGATGCATAAGTTAGCCCTAGAATATGAAGGCATGCAAGACAAGTACGAATCTATGACTCCATTTTGAAATGAATTTTGGAAATAAGGCTGAGCAAAGGGAAGAAGAAAAAGTTTTGCATGTCAATCCACTGAGCATTCATGACCAAATTACACATTTGAGCTATAATTGCTCAACCAATATCTTCAGTCTAACATATGCTTATGCTGGCAAAGTTGAAGTCAACTTTTTTAGACTATCTTGGGCATAACATGAAGGATTTGGTGAATCTACCTCTTGATAACCCCTCAGGAGATAGAATAGGATACATGTATGAACTACTATTGATTAGAATGCTTGACGGATGAAGACAAAAGTTTTGGTAGCATCATCCTAGGCGGAATTTGTTGACCAATAAAGAGGATGAAGCTACCAAAAACTTTGAACTTCATCATTGGCCTCTATCTGCCGAATTTTTCCAAGTGCTTAACTTTCTCACGATTAACAATGTCAAATGTCTGCCGGTCAGCCTATGCTGAGCAACTGCTGATCATTATTCTATCGAAGAGCTGCCAATCAATTATTGCTGATCAGATGTGAACTTCATAAGCTGCTGATCAACTACTATACAAGACAAGACTGTCAGTACTGACGTTTGTTATGTTCTGCCTTTTGGAGACAACAAAGTTTTGAAGTTGCCTTACTCTGATATGACAATTGTCTAGCTTGTTGTACATTCAAAACATAAAATAGTTTATTCTTATTATTTAGATTTCATAGTATAAAGCCCTCACCCTTGTATAGTAGAGGCAAGCTTTTGAAGTCACTTGGTTTTCTTACCGATTGTATCATTTGTACTCAAACGATTAATCAAATGGATACTTTGAAAGAACAACTTGTGCATTTACATTTTCTCAAAGTATGTGTGTTGTGATAGTAAGTAGTTAACTTAGATTCCGTATTCGTTAGCTACTGATCAAAGAAGAAGTTCTTGTTAATCTAAACTAACCGATCCAACAGTGTTTAGCTTATTTTCTTTTTTACCTTTTTCATATGATTATTTGATCATTATAATCCACTCATGCTTGTGACTATATGAAATCCATACACCTTAGTGTATTGGTGGACGAGAAAAAGAACACAAGTGAGATGATCAAGTTTATAAACTATGGTTACCGTTAATGTTCTTACATTTCATCTTATTTTGAAAGCACTAAAATTTTCAATAAACCATAGTAAATCTTGATCTACATGATGAATATGTAAATCTTGATATACATGATGAATGTGTAGTAATCTATATACGATACATGGCTTATATTTTCATTATATATAAAACACACCAAAACACCCAAAACATTACTTATGTGAATGTCTTTGTTTTGAACAACAAACTAAGATGAACTTTATCAAACCATAACTCTTTTACAACAAAACCAAATAATGTAAACTCTAGTTTCACAACGTAGTTCCTTGAATTAACTTTCCAACAATGTAGTAAGCACTTTAAAATCATTTCTTTTGATCTCTCAAACAGCCAAAAAAAATCAGATGTGCAATTCTTGACATTTTAATTTGGGTGACTGTTTAGATGCGTTTCTAGGATCCAAATAAAAAACTTTTTAAATGAAATTTTTGTGGAACACTTACTCTATCATTCTGTAAAATTTCATATTTTGAATGTCCTTTACTATTTTTAAATTGCATATAAAATTCATCACAGATTGCTGAAAATTCTGATTGCAGGTCAACCTTTAAAGACTTACGATTTTGAACTATTTTCAGGTCTCAAATTGAAACCTTTCATAAATAAAAATTGTTTACAACATATTAATTTAGTTTGATATAAATTTTCATAATTGTTCATAAATGTTTACTATTTTTAAGACATGACCAAATTCAACATAGATTGCTGTGAAATATGAGTTATTTTTTAAAAACTAACAAGATATTCAATCTATTCTCTTATGCTTTGATCAAATTGAGAAACTAAAAACAATATATCTCCTTATAACCCAAAAATACTATTTTCTATCATCTTATGTTTTCATCCCTAGCCGTCGAACACACACCAAGAATTCAAAAAACTCATCAAAATCACAATGTGAGATTCATAGCCCCTTTTCAACTTTTATACTTTTGGAGATGGAACATGTACATGTTGGTCATATCACATAAAATTTTAGCTTTGCGATCATTAACTTGGTTTCAAGCCTAAGGAAGTACTAACATGGGCCATACGTGGGAAACTGATATAACATGTAACATAGAACAATCTTGGGGATTGTAGACACAATGATAACAAAAACACAATCTTTAAGGATTGTGGATGCAATATAACAATGAAAAATTAGGTTTGATTGCATAGATCTCGTGTTAATATTATTGCACATATGATGAACTTGTATGAATTTGTAACCTTTTATGCCAACATGCTTTTATATCTTTATAAATCTATTAATCTCACCAATAATTTTGTTGACCTTTTTACTTTACATGTTTCAGATAATGATAGCTAGGAACTAGGAAATTCACTTCTGAATACTTAAGGACCTAGAAAAAGAAATAATATTTCCTTGGTTATATTTTGGTGGTTTGTTTCTTTTGAACAAATGTTGGTGAAATTAAGAAATTTAATAAAGTTGTGTTGCCTTAGTATTTCTTTACACTATGACTTATGTACAATATGTGTGACACCTCAAGGTTCTGCCTTGTGTAGTGTAACATGAAATGTTACAACTATGGTGTCAATGGCCTCTTTTCAAGGGAATACTATGCTCCAAGAAGTAACAATAGCCAATTATAAAAAAACTTACAAGGTCATTCATTTGGGCAAAGCAACCATCAGCAATACCAGCCATAATTGTACAATCAACCATAACTTACTCAACAAGCTCAAGCTACTTTTCACACCAATTCAAGTGCATTGGTGATCAGACAAGACGGTGTCTGTGATCGGAGTCCTTATGGAGAAGAAGTCAAGCCAAGCTATCAAAATCATGCTTTGATGGCCCACATCAATGAAACTCCTACTCCTATGCAAACAGAGCTAAAGGCCAATCTTTGTACCCATAAATACACCAACGAGGTGCAAGGTTATAGAGAAAATAATCATAAACTTGCTATAAAGGTAAAAGAGGAGAGGGTTAAAACAATGCTTTGCACCAATGTGTATGACTAAACACTTATATGGATAAGTGTTATTCACCCGCATTCATAAATGCAATGAATAGTGTCAATGTTGGTAAAAGTGTTACAAAGCATTGATTTTTCAAACTACAAGTGTAAATACATGTCATTAGATAATGTGAAGCATAATACTTGAGAAGTGTAAGTGTACATCCGCAATTTAACTAATGCGGGCAATGGTTAATGTGGAGTACGGTGAATTAAAAAAATAAGTGTTCACTATTTACCGTATTTGTTAATGCAAATAATAGAAAGTTTCCAACGTGTACACCCATATTAACTGATGCGGGGATAGTGCACATGCACATAAGTTTTTTTCATTCGCATTTGTTAATGCGGTGAACAAAAACAAATGCGTGCTACAATACCCCTTGTAAAAATGAGCATTTTTACATACGTATTTGTGTTTAACACTTGTAATGTTTTAAATTCAAAATTACCACCCTATTTAAACACCACACATGATCTTCATCTAAAACTTTTCAAAATTATGTTACTTTGAAAGTATGTGTGTGCTTGATAGTGCGATTAGCGTGTGTTCATCATCCCCTCATACAATCCATCATCCAAACCAAATCCATCTCATATTTTATTCTAGTATCGATCATTCACCAAAGTAATATCGATTATAGGGTGAATAATTCTCTTGGATAGTATCAAAATACGAACCAAATCCAGCTTAATCGTTGATGATTGATACATGGGAACCTTAGGTTTTATTATCAAAATTGATGATTAAAAGTTTTCTTACTTGTGTTTATTGTTTCATCCTAATTGGTTCCCTATTTCATCTGCTAAGTGTTCTAAGTCTCTTCTTTTATGAAACTGTTACGTTGACCCCCTTCACCAGTCCTACAATTTGGTATCAGAGCATTTTAGGCTCTTGATTGTAAGATCTCATAATCTTAGATCTTTTCAGTTTCACAAAACACTTATCAACTCAAATGGCAGCTATCTCAAAGGCTGATATAGAAACCGGTACCATGATTAAGTCTCCACTAATCACTCCTGATGATTTTGATACTTGGTGCCAACGTATGAAATGGTTCATCAAGTCTCAAGACAGCAAGATATGGAGATTTGTCATTAAAGGACGTCACATCCCAACCACCTCTTTAGCCACTGCTGGAGGTGGAATAATACCAGTGAAAATGGTTAATTATTCTAAAGAAGATTGGAAAAAATTGATATAGATCAGAAGGCCATGATTGTCACACCCCGTTGACCGAGTCTGGCCGTGGCCGGATGATATCATTACAATGTAGTTGAATTAATACATCCGAACTTAATCATTACATCATCCAAGTCAAATGTCTAAGTGACATTACATCATTGAAAATATCCATATGTTTGATTGTCTAAATATCCAAATAAAACACATTAATTTAATTGTTTATAGATAATAAGGTAGATAGGGCAGTGGCTAAGTCTCCAAAGGTCCATCTAAGGAAACACCTTTCCTTTCGACACCTGTCATTTAAACTTCACCTGAAATACACACTCAAAATACATTAACATAATGTTGGTGAGCTCATGAGTTTAAGATATGTTACCTTTCATGACAGATATAATATTCAATAAATTTGATAATGACAATAATCATATTATAATATCCATAGATGGTTGGGTTTAAATGTGTCTTGTTGAGCACGGTTTATTGGCACTAATTTGTGACACCATAATTATTTAATCTCAATACGGGGTTTTACTGCATAAAGGGTTCATTCTCTGTGGGGGATTCCCCAAATAGTGTTGTCCACAAATCACGCGGCTCCTAATGGAGTTAATGATTATGCTCCGTTCGGCTTCTAATGGGGTTAATGTGAGTTGATCACGTAGTTGTTTGAATGGTTTGGATGCTACTAACCAGGAGGGTTCCTATGTTTATTTCAAGTGAATAAGTACATTATTAAGTGATCAATAAAGCCCAACGCTCATGTTTATATTTGTCTTACTTAGCTTGGTGTGTTATATTACACATGTGTATTCTTATTTTTTGTATTTGAATTTTGGGTTAGTATCTTTGGTTTACTTAACGTCAGGTCATTATCTTATAAATTCTGATTATTCTTCTTCTTTTAGGTGTGATATGGTTCAAAAACAGCAAGGTTCCAATAGTTGGTAAGATTGGTCCCTCAACTTTCCTAGATTGATATTTTTAGCCTATAATTGTATTTGACTACTATAATAAGTCTGTTTTTATGTTATTTGACCTTTCTTAATGGTTTCAAGAGCTTGTTTTTGGTTTAAGTGTTTTATGGAGATATATTTAGAGACTTTCTTATTTTTAGGTCGTTAAATAGTCCAAATAGTGATTTTGCCTTAATTATAACTTGCTTAAATAATAATTGGTCTCTGGAGTGTTAATGGTATGGCTATAGGATTTATGGGTTACATATCATGTTTTTAAACGTGTACCGTATCACGATTCGGGTATGTTTGTGATGTAAGATTAAATCTGTTGTCTTTATTAATAATTTATTTGATTTAAGTTGTAAATCATATCATAGTGGAAAATCATCAACTTCTTGAGATTAAGGATTATTTATGCGTTTTATGAATTTTTCTAATTATTAAACCAGTAGTTATTTTATGTATATGCTAAAATTTGTAAAATCTTCTAGAATACTCTAATGTTACAAATACATAGTTTTTAACTTTTCATAGCCTTTAATAAACTACTAGTTACTCGAAATTTTGGATCCTAAGTTTTTTTTGTCAGTTTTGGAGCTTAAACATTAACGGTTTGGCTTTTTAACGGGTTTTTGGTTTTGGGTTGGCTTTGGTCAAAATTTTTTCATATATGGATTTAATTTACTTATAATCATTCTTAGTTCTGGATTTTCTGCTAATATTGCTCTTAAGCCCGTTTATAATAATATTCATTATTTTAAAGTGAATATCTTTTGTATTTTTGTTTACAAATAAAACAATTTCTAAAAATTATGAAATTTAATTTCTAGTTTTTGTTAATATGATAAGTCTACTGTAATTTTTATATAACCAAATTTCATAGTTTCACTAGTTTCGTTACCTAGCTCGGTTAGTATTGTTAAGTGTCCGTTAAGTCCCGGTTAAGTCTCCGTTTGAATTACTAAGCATTTTAACCTGATGTCTCCCCTTACCAAATATTTTATTATATAAATATCTTCTAAATAACCACTTAATTTCAGTACTTAGGCCCCCTTTCTATTTTCTTTTATTTTTACTCAAAAATAGTTGTTTTTACAATTTTGTTTTATTCGTAAAACGTGAAATACATAAGTTTAACTTATGAAATTTTGTTTGTAACCTGAGATAGTCACTTTAAACTTTCAGAAATATTTTTATTAAAATTGTTGGACTCATATAATCTATTTTCATATTTTTCTGAAAATCGGGGTTCGGGTGTGTTAAACTTACCAAATCTATGCTTGTGTTCAAATAGAGTTTAGAGAAAGTTTGAGTCTCCTCTAGTTAATAAGAAATGATGTGTTTTAAGGTTTCATAAGAATTTGGGGTGTCGTGGGTTAGTTGTGTCATTAACGTGACGAAACGCGATGTTTATGTGTTTTCTAGTAGTAATAAGTTATCTTAATGCTTAGGTGATTGAGAGGGGTTCAAGGACGGAGTGAGAACATGAGATGAAAAGATAATTCTGCTAAAAAGAAGAGATTAGGCTAGGCCTATGTATACAATAAATGGAAGGTAGAGCTTGAAGATGTACAAGTGTGTATATGTGTGTTAAAGTGATGCTTACCTTAACCAATTAAGGTTGATGGTGCTTGAGTTTAGGTTGTTCCTTGGCGTCATTAGGCTAGAGTCTTGGTTCTTAATGAGTACAAGAGATTAGAAGACAAAATAAGAAAGAGTGAAGAGTTTTTATGGGAGTTGTAGTTTGAAATGAACGTGGGGATGGTGGTATAAATAGGGTCGGCCGAGAGGGTTGCAGGAGGGGATTGTGTAGGATCATTAGAGGAGGTCAATACAATCAGTTTCATAATAAGGAGAGACTTAGAACACTTAATAGATCAAATAGGGAGTAGGTTTAATATTGATGATACTAATAACACAAGTAAGTATAACACAGAACAAGAACAAGAACAATATCATATTTTGGTTTTCAAGAATGTTGTATGTTGCTCTCAAGTTCTATTACAAGTGTTACAAAGCACACAATAGAAAGAAAAGTGCTTTAGACACTTAATACTACTCCTACAATTGGCTATAATAGAACGTTACAAACCAATGACCTTAATCTACAGTTGACAAAAGTATGGACCTTTTCACCAACTTATCTAAGTTGCTGAGTCTTTAGAGGTGGCAGTAGAAAGTTGTTCAGCTTTTGTCAAAAGTTAGTTAGACAAAGCATGTCTTCTCTGTCTTTGGAAGAAATCAGTTTTTGGCTTTGGAAGACTTTGTCTATAAAGCTTTGGAAGACTTCATCTTTGGCTTCAGAAGATTTGGTCATTTGGATTTGGAAGATTTTACACTTAGAATATTTTCATTAAGTAGTGTAAAACTTTCAAAGTAACTTTACTCTATACTTCATGTATAAAATGCATGCTGAGAGCTCTTTGGTTCCTTTGGTTGCATCAGTCTTGATGTGTAGACCCTACAAAATCCCCTAGGCCAATGCTACTAAAACAAAAGACATTACTCAACTATTGACAGTTCCAGCCACGATCAAGACCATTCCTTTCTTCATCATTTGGTCTAGATTCATCAAGCTCTCATAGTATCTTTTCATGTCATAGAGATCATGTAGAGGGGGATCAAGTATGTCTTTACAGAAGTAGATATCTTAACCCCCCTTGATCTCTAATGACATACCATCTGTCTAGATTAGCAGCGAAGGTGCAACACAAGATGGGTCTCCCAGCAGCAAGACATACCATCTTTATATTTTTTGGACTTGGCTGAGCAGCCTCTTCTTAGGAAGCCTCAGGATGCTCTGACTCATTCTAAGGTGTAGAGGTGGTTGACTTGGACTTTTTCTTCTTCTTACTGTCCCTCTTCATGGCCATTCTTTTGTTCCTCTTCCTAGATTTCAACTAAGAAGACTGGCCTTCAGCACCAGGTTATTCTTGTATATCTTTCTCAGTTGGATCCTTTTCCTTCATAGGTTTAGGATGAGAGGGATTAGGACCCTTCTTTGGATCTGAATATGAAGTTAGTTATGATCCAGCATTAGGTCCATGTTGTGTTGTTTCTTGTGGTTCAACCTTGACCTAAACTTCGGGTGCTACCTAACTTGGTGGAGAATGCAAGTCAATGAGCTTACCATTTTTAATCTTCTACTTGATCACCCTAATGTCCTCATCCATGGTGGATCAAGACATTTTACCAAGCCTCCTTCTTGAGAATTCATACAGCTTCAAGAAGCTCATCATCCTCTGCCTATCATGGACTTCTTTAAACACTTTTGGATGATCGCTCTTGACTTTGCAGCTTCTTCCCTCATCTTCCTCTTAGTAGCCTTTTGTTCTTTTATCACTTGTTACTCAAGCAGCTTGAGGTACTCAAACTGTATGTACCTATAGGACAAGGGAAGAAGTGTAAATGATTGATTGAGGCATGTGGCACTCAGATAGTTGATCATATTTTGTTTATCTTCTTCTTTATGTACCTGAGGTTGTTGCTCAGTTGCCACAACCTCTGTCTTAGGTTTTTCTTTAACTAGGAAGAGAGTAGGAGCATGCTTGTAGAGTCTTTTGCTCCTCTTTTCTTCTTTAATCTTGACGAGCAATTATTTGTCCTCTGCCTCCTTTCTCTCTTTTAACATATCAGTGTCAGCCAGTTCATTTAACTCTTCTAAGGGAAGGGAGATGAGTTCACTAATGCCGTCTTTCTCTCCTTTAGCAGCTCTAATTGCAGCTTTAATAAAGCCTGGGATCCTTATAGAACTCTCTTCCTTTAGCTTCCTCTTCCTCTCTCTTTCCTCCTCCTCAATCTTCTCAGGAGTCAACTTCCTTTTCCCTTTGGCACTTACAAGCTTTGGTAACTCAGGGTGGAGAAAGCTTTAGTCTTCATTGCTTGGTTCAGCACTTGAGCTATGGCCAAAGAGAGGTTGTGAAGCACCTTTGCAGGACCGTTGAAGGGTATGCACTTACAACACAACAACACAAAGAGGAGAGTGTGCAACAACACTTAACAATTCAAATAGGGAACTAGAAAAGTCAGTTTTGAGAACTAAGAAACACAAGTGTATATGAGATAGAACAAGAACAACATAACTAATTGGTTTTTGTTAGTACTTTTTTAAAGATTAACATTTTGTCTTTATGTGCCTTTTTGTCTTTTGTAATAATATAGGGACTGGTATTGTAATTAGTTAGTTCCTTTTTTTGTTTATTGGTAGTATATATAGCATAGACTTGTGTAGGTTAGAAAGACGAGAATCTGCTTACACTCTTTGTAATTGTCTTTGCTTTATATCAATAAACTCATTGAATTTTGTTGATATTGTGCTTTGATTTGATTACTTTGATTGTGTTTTTCATTGAATTGTTAACTAATA
>BJCO01363736.1:0-12888 GCA_018326465.1 Flaveria floridana
AAGGATCGAACGGGACTTGCATACGCGATTCTTTTGTAGAAATTAACGCGTTAACATTATTTTGAAACTTCTTAATATGTGTTTATGTAAATGGATTGTTAAACTTCATTTTTGAGTGTCGGATGACACAAAACACATATTTTGGGAGTTAACTGTTAATGAAATTTTCTGGGACCAAATTCCGCATGTTTAATTAACTTAAACGGACTCTTTGGAGGTCCGGGTGTTACATAACAAACTCCCAAATCCTACTATCTTGTGACTTGATGAAGCCTTCTATTCTTAGGCACTAAGTATCAAAATCATCAGGAGTGATCTGTGGGGACTTTACCATGGTACCGGTTTCCATATTAGCCTTGGATGCTGCCATTTGAGTTGTTAAGTGATTTGTGAGAACTGAGGAGATTTAAGATAGTGAGATCTTACAATCAAGATCCTGGAATGCTTTGATATCAATTGCAGGACTGGTTAAGGGATGGTCAATACAATCAGTCTCATAATGAGGAGAGAGTTAGAGCACCTAACAGATCAAATAGCGAACCAGGGTTTTAAGAGTTAGGTTGTAAAGAACATAAGTAAGTAAAGAGATAGAACTTAAGACATAGTATATAAGGTTTTCTAGGATAATGTATATTAATCTCAAGTTCTCTTACAAGAGTTACAATGCATAAGAAATAAGTTACAAGACATTAAGATACTTTATACTACACCCTATAACCCGCCATACTTGTAAAGCCAGTTAGAACATTGAAAGACAACAAAATCAATGTAGAGTCAAAAGGCATATTGCCTTTGGACTAGTAACTATGACATGCCATAGCTCACATCCTAATATTATACAAAAAGGATAAAAGTATATAAAGTAGAAAGTTACAGGCAAAGACCTTAATGTACAGTTACAAAAGCATGGACCTTTTCACCAACTTATGCAAGTTGGTGAGTCTTCAAAGTTATAGCGGAAAGTTGGTCAGCTTTTGTAAAAGTACATCAGAGAAAAGCATGTTCTTCTAAGTCTTCGAATGAAATCAGTCTTAACTTCATTAGGCTTCGAAAGACTTTGTCTTTGAAGCTTTGGAAGACTTCATCTTTGGCTTCAGAAGACTTTATACTTAGAATATTTCTTGTGCAAAGTATAAAGCTTACGCATGAACTTTTAGCTTCGAAAGATTTTATACTTAGCATAATTCTCATGCAAAGTATAAAACTTTCATAGCAGTTCTACTTGATACTTTGGTGCATGCATGCAGGAAGCCATTTGATTGCTTTGGTTGAATCAGCCTCTATATAAACCTTACAAAGATGTTCCAAAACATTTGATTCATCATGGTCTTCTATCAAGGCTTGGTTTAGGGAGACATCTTTCACCTGAAAGCTCCAATCAAAGCCTCCTTCTTTAACAACAATTATAGTTTGCTGCTTTGGTTGGTTAGGCTTTCAGTTCTTCAAGCTACCTCAGTGTAGTTTGTCCTTGACTGTGTATGGCCACCATTTGTTCTTGGTGCCTTATACTCCCGTTAAAAGTGACCTATTTGGTTATAGTTGTAACACTTTACTTTGATCTTGTCAAACCCAAACTTTCCACTAGACACATTGCTTGGAAACTTCCTCACTGTCCTCTTATAAAATGTCTTGGTTCTGTGAGTGAGAAGAGTCATCTGCTAAATAATCTCTATGCACTCTAGATCATTTGGATGTATGCAGTCCATGTCTTCAAGGGTGAAAAGAAAGTTTCTAGAACTTTCATCTGAAGACACAAAGGCCTAAGACAAGCTAGGCTCTTAGAATGGACTTCGTTGAGTGTAGCTCACCCTAGGTGTCTCCGGAAGGTGATGAAAGGACCCTTTGGCAAGTTCTCAGGGTAGTAGATGAGATGATGTTGTTGTTCTCTATTGTCCTTTTCAACCATGTGAAGGACTGAACTCTTTTGGGTGCTAGATGAGCTAGGAGAAGGATTTTACGTGTTCATCACCATTTGGTAACCGCTAAGGATACCATACAGCTCTGTGAGTGTGAGAGTAGTGAGGTTGTCAGTTCTCTTGATGGCCATACAATAGTGTGTCCATTCTCTAGGAAGAGAACATGAACTTCCTCACTATATCCTTATTCTCAAGTTTGACTCCAACATGTATTAGAGTGTCTACAATCTCAACATACTCAAAGTAGTATTGAGTCATAGTTTCACCTATCTTGTAGATGAAGTTTTAAAACTACTACTTCATTATGTCTTTCTTGTTCTCCATAGCATCTATAGATCCTTCATACGTCAGCTTCAGTGCATCCCAAAGAGTTCTTTTGCAGTCTTGCACTTCTTAAAGCATTTATAGATGGAGTTGGGAAGAGTAGTTTGAAGAGAAATGATGGCTTTTTGATCAATGGCTATCTTCTTCCAGTCTTCTTCAAAATAATCTGCCACTACCTTGAGAATCATTCCACCTCCAGTAGTTTTCGAAGTAGTATTTGGGATGTGAGCTCTAGAGACTACAGATCTCCATATCCTGTTGTCTTGAGACTTGATGAAGCCTTCCATGCTCAAACACCAAATGTCAAAGTCATCAAAAGTGATCAGTGGAGACTTAGTCATTGTGTCGGTTTCCATATCATCTTTAGAAAGAGATGCCATTTGAGTAAGTAAGTGAATGTGAAACGGAAGAGTGATTCAAGATGGTGAGATCTAGCAATCAAGATCCTGAGAAGCTCTAATACCAATTGTAGGACCTTGTGATGGTTCAACAACAGTTTTACTAATCATACTTACTAGATCAAATATGGAACCATCTAAAGAAACAATGAACAAACAAGTAAGAACACTTAATGTAACGCCTGGAATTTTGTAAAAATAAAAGAAAGGAAAAAAATAATAAGAAAAGAAAGGGGAAAGTATCTTGAAAGAAAAGAAAAGAAGCATAAGTGGAGGGGCTAAAGTGCAAAAAGTACAAAACTCAAGTATTTTAATAATATTTTGAGTATGGCCTCCCATATAGGTACCAACTGCTGCTTTCGTCGACCAAAAGAGAAGAAGAAGAAGAAAAGCAGAGTTCCTCGGTTTTAGAGAGTGAAAGTAGCTATTTTTGGCCTAAGGTAACTGATTCTTGTAAATTTGGTTCGGTTTTGATGGGTTTTGACTGTGTAACCGAGTTCTATGTGTTCTTATGTGTATATGTGTTCGGTTGAATGTTTTTGACATGTTTAGGTGTTAAAACTCTTTGAAAGTTCGAATTTGAAGGACAGCAAATGTGAGGGTCTATACCCCGGTTTTTAAATGTTTTTATACTTTGTAAGGCTGAAAATGCATGTAAAATGATTTTATAATTATTATGTATGTGACCCGCATGTACTTGTGTATGTATGTTAGTGTTTTATGGTTATTGATGTCATGTTGATAATTAGAATGGTAACAATAAGTCAAGAACACAATAGAATCGGGGTTGGGACTGAAAATAACTTAAGAACATGTTATATAGGTGGTCGTGCGCCCAACTAGGGCTCATGTGACTAAAATATTGGCTTGGAACAGCTAAGTAAACCTCATGTGCCCAAACAGTACCCTCATGCACCCAAATAATCTGCTCGTGCGCCTAAGTGATAGTCTGCGCCTGAACAGTACCTCATATGCCTAGATATTTCCTTAGAAATACTAAGTGTAAGTTCATGCGCCTGAACAGTAGTTCATGCGCCTAAGTATTAGGCTGAGATGCCTAAGTTTACCCTATGTGCCCAAATAGTGCCCATGCGCCCGAACTGGCTCATGCGCCTAAGTATTGAAACGCCTATGAAGCTCATGCGCCTAGATAGTTGAAAAACGCCTAAACAGGACTCATGTGCCTACATAGTGCCAAAGCGCCTGAAACACTTCGAATTTTTCTGGAATTTTGGAAAGATCAGAATTTGTAGGGTTTGACCCTAGTTTGACTTGAGACTTATATTTGTTCATTTTATGAATGTTTATGGTTTGAGTTCATGCTCCATATTATGTATTATCATGTGACTTTACGTGGTGTGTTTATGCTCGTATACATAAAGTATTATTGTAATGAAAGTGAAGATTAATGATAATGACAGTGGAACATAAAGAATGAACGAATGAAAAGTATTGGAAGCAAATGAAAGGAGGTTCACAACTCGTTGAGAGTTGCTAGCTCAACTGTGTGTATTATAGCGTGCGATTTTGGCTAACCCATGAGGGTTCATACACAGGAGGGTCATTCTTAGTGATTGATCCACGGTACGAAACGGGATCCTTGTCACTTTACCCCATAAATGAGGCGGCTGTGTGCCGGGAATGAGGTGGCTGCGTGCCCAACGATGGGGGTAATGTTATGACAAGATCTAGAAAAAGTGAAAGATAATGATACAGTACGAAATAAACTAATACCTACAATAATAAATGATGAATAAGGTTATACCTTGTTGTATGTACGATGAACGCTCATGTACGAAAGTAAAAAAAGTATTTTATTAAGAAAGAGTATTTTCATATATAAACTGTATAAAGTATTTCAATACTTTAAAACTAGAACTCACTCAGCAACGCTAACTTTTATGCATTTTTAGTTGGCATGTAATTTTGCTGAGGATGGCACACAGAGAGGCTACTCGACAGCGAAAGACTGGCATCCATTCGAGCATACTATTATTGTTGTTTTGTAATCCAATTAAACGATGCTTTTGTAACTTATTACCAGTGTTGCATTGCCTAATAACAGTAATTGTCAATGAAACGAATGGTTTTTGTTAACTTACTTCCGCTGCTTTTTTTTATGAAATAGGTATTGTTTTATGTAATAATGTGATGATTGTCCAATTGTAAGCGTTCCGGGAACGGGGCCTTACAAGTTGGTATCAGAGCTAAAGTTTAAGTGAATTGGGTAAAATATATTGAAAAACCTAATCTTAAACTGAGAATGGGACTAAAGGAAAGGGATGCCAGCCTGAGTAGCTACGTGCCATCAGGTATTTCTTTTCTTAACGTTAATTAGCCTTATATGCGTGTGCTATTTGATTATGTGCTCATAGTAGATTTAGATACTGGGGTAGTCAGGATAGGAAATGCTTAGGGTGTGAAGAGTAAAGTAAGTAGCTAATCACAACTGGCCAATGTAATTAGGGACTTACTATACTTAACATAAAGTGAGCTATTACCTTGAATGACCGTGTTAGTGTTTGAATCTTATAGTGTTTAGAGGATGGCTAGAAGTAGATCGTCTAAGGACTCTAGAGGTGGAGTACATGGTGTACGTGATGCTAAACCTCATGCAATGAGGAATAGGGCTAGACTACTAAAGGACACGTGAAGAGTCCAAGATCCATCACCAGGAAGGTGGTGATGAGAGTGCGAATTCGAGGGCCTCAGTGAAAGAGGCAGTGGTAGAGGAGGTCCATCAGGTTATGCAGACGATCCTGCCATCTATGGTGACTGAAGTGATTAAGGCAGTAAGGGAGGACGAAAGGAAGGAAAAACGGAGGACCACTGCGAGAGAAGAAAAAGAATGACTGGAGACCGAGACATTGTCCAGGCCGAGGGTAGCAGGGCCATTGGCAGGATGAGGTGGCCAGAACTAAAAAAGCTAGTGATTGAGGAGTTCTGTCCTCACGGGGAGTTGGATAAGATTGAGAGGGAGTTCCTACAGCTGGAGGTGGGAACTATGACGCACCAACAGTACACCACAAAATTCAACGAGATGGCAAGGCTGGTGCTGGATCAGGTGACTCCGGTATCAAGGAAGATCAAGAGGTACATCCAGGGTCTGCCGGTAGATATTCACAGACACCTGATTGTCGCCGGCCAGGTATGTTCAGGTCGGTAGTCGATTTGGCGGGAAGGCTATATGATGAGAGGGAGGTGGTGGCCGTGGCAGAGGGGAGTAACAAGAGTGGTGGTGACAAGAACTGGAATGGGAAGCGGTTTGGTCGTGGCGGTTTCACCCCAAACAACAAGAGAATGAGGGTGGATGACTGTAGGGTGGTGTCATCAAGCTCGGGGATGAAGAAGTGCGGTAGATGTGGAAGGGAGCACACGGACGAATGTAAGTGGGGAGAGAATGTGTGCTTCAAGTGTGGAAAGCCCGGTCATGTTGCAAAGATGTGTGGTGTTATACGGTGTTATAACTATGGCGAGGAAGGCCTTGTGAGCAGAGATTGCAAGAAGCCACGGGCCGAGAGTTCTGGGATAAAGAAGAAGCCGGAAGAAGGAGGACAAAGGGCAGGTGCTAGAGCCTTCACTATGACCACAGAGGAGGCCAGGGTACACCCACACGTAGTGTCAGGTATGTTTCTAGTAAACCAAACTTGTGCCTCTGTATTATTCGATTATGGTGCTAGTAGGAGTTTCATTTCTACTGCTTTCTGTGTTGCGTTGCCTGTTAGTAGTAGAAATATTAATGAACCTTTTGACATAGAAACTGCTATTGGTAAGTCTACTAGAATTAATGATATGATAGGAGACTGTGTTATAGAACTAGAAGGCCATAGGTTTTCTACTAGTTTACATGTGATGCCCCTAGGCGGATTCGATGTAGTACTAGGGATGGATTGGTTAGCGACCTATGAGGCGAATATTGTGTGTCGAAAGAAACGGGTTCGATTAATTGCGCTCAATGGAAGTTTGTTAGACCGTCTACGTACGGAGTACTAACTGATTCAATGTGAAACATAATGAAATAGTGCGGAGTCCTATTTGATTGGCGACCCAATTAGTGAGAATGTAAACCCGGATCAATCTAACCATAGAACAACGTTAAGAATGGGTAGAAAACGATTCGGGACGAACTGTGAACTTGGATGGACGTGATAGAGCTCTCTGGATGGCTAGGGTATGAAATAATTTAAAGTCCTCTTATTCTTTCAACGAATTACGTGGTATTTTAGATTGGAGTGTACAGTCATACGACTGAGCCATACGATTCATTCATACGCATGACTGAACTATACGATTGGTTCAATCGTGTGACTGAGCCAGTTTTATAACTCAGTCGCACGACTGAGCTAATCACCTGGTTCAGTTGTACGACTGGTCCATAAGCGTGGTCCATTAGCATGAATAACCATCAGACTAAGTCAAACACATTCTTGAATCATTATTAACTCAGAACTATGAATAACTACTACAAACCATATATAACATTCATTCAGGCGTATATTTATAAATGATATAAGAATACGACACATATAATAGTAAGTAAACATTCACACACATATTACATAACTGAAATACCATTGTATTACACATACATAAGAATAAAAAACATAAATGTTTAAGTACAATGAACTAGGGACATCGTGTATAAACAAACTCCCCCTTGGACCTAGTTCACTCTATCGTCTAACATTCTTCAAAAATTCAGCAAACTTCTTGAAATTGTCTTCCTTAGTAAGACCAGCATTGATCTCAAACGCGAAGCACAACCTGATCACATGCTAGAATTGTAAAGCTTGCACAAAATACAGAGTATCATAGAATAGTGGTCACTTGTATAACATGTAGACATCATCCTCAGGCAAGTTTGTAAGCCACATCGGGTCAAACACCCTGATCGTCTCAATCTTTCCTTTCTGATTCAGTACAATAACGGCTTCACCTGTCCTCCATTCATAATACCACCATTTGAAGTAAGGCGTCATGTCTTGTGGAATTTTCCTCAATGGAATCCTTTGTCATGGTCCTGGGTGGTTTCCATTTCAGGACAACTTCTGGTCTTCCTGAAATCGGATCTACTTCTGTTTTGCTCACATACTTCCTCGATTGTTGTGGTTTGAAGTTCACCCACTTTGTGTGATATTCCTTCTTCAAGGCCCTTTCGAACCATCCTAAAATCTATCAAGAGTCTGCATACAGTAGATTCAGACATGCTAGTCTGTTCAGCTCAAAACCTGAAAGAGTCTTCACATCATGAGGATGTCTGTAGTACTCCCCTTCTCTCTCTTGACTGTATAAACATTTATGTCCTCAAAGTATGCCCAGCTGATGATCTTCCCAAACACCTTCTGATGCCTTCTAACTATATACAATTTAGTGAATGCGTGTTGCTTAGGTGGCTCTCTTTGATTCCTTAATTCTGCAAGACAAGCAACCCACTCAGCCTGCCTTTGCTCAATATTACCGTCCTCGGCTTGAGCTGTCTTCTCAGTAGATTCTTTCTCAGTGACCTTCTCATTTACCTTGTCAAAGGTTTCACTGTCAAACATCTCACCCGAATCAGGTAAGACTTCTCCATCATCATTTGTGTATGGTGGATAGTAATCAGACATGACATCCTCTATTTCTACTTCATCTACACCATGCAATTCCTCATCGCTAACCACATCAACTTCTGGTGCATCTCTGACAATTTCATCAGGGTTTAGTCTGAACATCAAAGCAAGCTGTTCGTCTGATAAGTCATGAATGATCTCTCCCTCTTCTTGTGCGTAAGTTACTGATCTTCTGACTATCCATTGCAAATCAAGAATCATAGTAAACTATGTCTTAATTTGCTGGAGAGGTGCAACATCGTGTTCATCAACCTGTTGAGATTTATCTATTGAATCTTTGTCTTGATGCTCCTTATCTGGAGGAACAGAGGATGAAGCTCCCTTATCCTGATTCTTCTTGGTTCGTCTCTCCTTATCAGATTGTTGAGATGATGGAGCTTTGCCTTCACTCTCTGGTTGATCTTCATCATCATTTTCATCATTTTCCTTTTATCATCAGTCTCATTTGTGTCTTCCTCATCATCATCATCATCAGACTCATCATCATTTGAGTCATCATCATCATGATCATCTCCATCTCCTTTGATCTTTAATGTTTCCTCCTTCCTTCCTTTCAATCTTAACATGATCTTCTTGTTTTTCTTTTCCAACTCATCAATCTTCTCAGTGGATGCTAGTAGTAGCTGATTCTGAGTTTAAAGAGCCTCATGTGCCCTAACCAGGGCAAGCTCATTAGCCTCATTTCTTGCAGTTAGTTAGGATATCTGTTGACTTTGAGCTGCATTCTCCAACATCAATTGACTGATCTAGTTGGATTTAAGATCATCAGCAGCCAGCAGCTTGAGTGCCAACCGGTTTAGACTTGTAAGTTGTTCCTCCAGACTAACTGTAGGTAGGGGTAATCTTTGAAATGTGGGAACTTGAGGAGTTGAGGTGCCAACTTGTGGGATGGTCGGTTTTGTGGTTGAGGTTGAGAATACGGGTGTGGGAATGGGTAAGGTTTGTGGACTTGGGTTGTGGTTACTGTGGGAGAGGCTAGTATGGGTATGGGTATGGTAGTGCGTGAGATAGTGGTAGTAGCCGTGGATGTAGTTGATAGGGAGTGAGAAGGCATTGGAGAGCTTATCAGCACCAAGTTCTGACGCTTACCCTTCTTCTAGTAAGGCCTGGCCATCCTTTTCTTCCTATTCCCGGTGGCAGCTGCTTCCCTTCCTTTGGTGAGTGGCTGATCAGGTGTGTAGGATGGATCTACGTTCTTAGTATCCACTCCCTTCGATCCTGATTGTCGAACACCTACTAACTCTTTGCCTCTTTCAGTGGCAACCCACTTTCCACCTACCTATCTAATAAAACGTTCTTCCTCAGAGTCTTCTGAATCATCTCCCAAATCAAAGTTTCCTAAGTCCTCAATGGTCGGGATGTTTGGGTTAACAGAAGACTACCCAGAACCTCCAGCAGCAGATGAGCCTCCCTGCTGAGGAGGTGGTTCTACAGTGGATGTTTCAGCCGATCAGGATTGACTTGAGGCTTCACCACCACCTCCTTGACCTTCATCCTGGTCATCATCATCATCGTCCTGATCATCATCTGGACTCACCACATTCTCTACATCTGAATCACTATCATTGTAGCGCCATCTTCTTCCTGTTGGTACACCTTCATCCCACCCAGTGTAGTATCATCCATCACTTCCAAAATCACCTGATCATCTTTGTTCTTTGGCAAATTGGGAAGCTTCTCGTTGATCACCATTTAAAGGAACCTATGCTACATACAAAAGCTTTCCTTCCCTTTCATCTCAATGTTCTCCTTCATGTAGTTGAAGAACATCTTTGAGAAGCTAAATGGACGGTTCAAGACTAGAACCACGAAAGCATTCTATCTCTGATCACTTAGCTCATCGAACCCACCTCGTCGGGAAGCAATGCACTTGAGAACGACATGAGGCCAAGTACTTGAAGGGTGGGCACATGTTGCTCTTGTTTAGCACTCCGACATTGATGTCACCGGCTATTTGATCCTCAGAAAACATCCACGTACAACTAGGGGATGTAGTTTGGTCGGATGATCCCCATTTTCTCCCAGGCCCAACACCCTTCTTAGATCGTCTTCACCAATATCAATCGCCTCACCGAAAATCGAGCTTCTGATTTGGTATAGCTCAACGGTACGATCTACCACAACATTCTCCTAGAAGGCTTGCTGTAATGATCTGTAAGGTGTACATGCAGTAGAGATGGCCCTGAAAATCCTGGATCGGTTTAGGAATTCGATGATTTCCACGAACTCATCAGCATTCCTAGACGTCATGTTCAGATAATGCTTGGTGTTCATCATCCACCGCTTGGCCATTTCACTGTAACACAAACTACAAACACTTAATCAACAAGTTAGATCAGTTCAGCACATAAGAATACTTGAATTTGAAACTGATCACATGCTACTGATTTAATCGTATGATTGGACCATACGAATGAACTCAACCATATGATTGAGCATACGATTGAACTTAGTCGCACACTTTGACATCAGATTATTCTATCCGTACGACTAAAGTACCTATTGGTTCAATCGTGCGATTGAAACATGCATATGGTTCAATCGTGTGATTGAAGTTTATCTGGATGTCCAGTCGTATACGTACTGTGCGAGTCCAAAGATATGAATATTAATTCAAATCAGCAATAACCATTACAATATTTATGTCATTTGACACACCAAGACTCGTTAAGACACCAGTTGTATTTTAATTTTACTTTCAAGTTTATTTAGTGTTCAATTTAATGAGTTCTTTGTTGGTGTTTATAAGTGACACAAAATTTTGGGTGAATAACCGATTAAGCACCCCAATGCAACGCGATTTCATCTTGAATGTACCTTAATCCAACGTAGAACCGTTAGTGGACGAGATATCTCACTAGATCACACAAAAAAAATTCGAAAAAAGAGTCCTTTAGTTTGCCTGACACAAAATTTTGGGTGAATAACCGATTAAGCACCCCAATGCAACGCGATTTCATCTTGAATGTACCTTAATCCAACGTAGAACCGTTAGTGGACGAGATATCTCACTAGATCACACAAAAAAAATTCGAAAAAAGAGTCCTTTAGTTTGCCTGACACAAAATTTTGGGTGAATAACCGATTAAGCACCCCAATGCAACGCGATTTCATCTTGAATGTACCTTAATCCAACGTAGAACCGTTAGTGGACGAGATATCTCACTAGATCACACAAAAAAAATTCGAAAAAAGAGTCCTTTAGTTTGCCTGACACAAAATTTTGGGTGAATAACCGATTAAGCACCCCAATGCAACGCGATTTCATCTTGAATGTACCTTAATCCAACGTAGAACCATTAGTGAATGAGATATCTCACTAGATCACACAAAAAAAATCAAAAAGAGTCCTTTAGTTTTCCTGTTTTGAGAGAAAGTTTAAAATAAGTGTAGGGTTTACGACCGACTGAGCCTCATTATATACCCACGAACTCAGCAGCATTCCTAGACGTCATGTTCATATAAGCAAAAATGTTGTGCTTGGTGTTCATCATCCACCGCTCGGCCATTTCATGGGGATTTAAGTCGTGCAACTGGACCCATACGCATGGTTCAGACATGAGACTGAAGTCCAATCGCACGAATGACCTTGTCGGCTTTACCAATCGTACGATTGGATCCTATTGATCTTGCCAATCGTGCGATTGAGCATACCGCTGTTGCCTATCATGTGATTGTGTCATGCTGATGGTCCAGTCATGCATTTGGTCCATGCGCATGGTCCAGACGTGCGATTGGGCCATACTCATGGTCCAGTCGTACGATTGGGCCATACACATGGACTAGACTTAGTTTAATTCAGTAATGCACATAGTTACCTTAGAAGAAACTTCCTTGTCGATTGATCATCTCAGACATGATCCCTTTTATCTTTCAGAAACAAGCTTTTCACAGTTAAGATTCGGTTCAGATCTGTGACTTTCACAGAGTTCGATCTTGTTACATAGTCCGACACTCACACATTGCACACATAAATAGAACTGGAAAACTTGAAATAAAACTGAAATAAGACATATTTTTGTAATTTTCGTTTGAGGAAGGTTGAAAGCACTTTAACATCACTTAAATGATTTCTCCCCTGAGTAGAACAACTTAAGGCATTCACTTCATTTTGAGAAAGATTCATATGGAATCATACAGGTTAAAACGCAATTATTTGGAACTTTTTGTAGATATATCAATGGTAGAAAACATTATATGTACAATTCACAGAATCTCTTTCATCTAAGAATCAAAAGCACTAATAGGAAATCATGTCGGAACAGTTATGTAGCACACTTTGATTTTGAACATCAAGAGATGCATCCACAACGATTGTCAGTATATTTGTCCACTTAAATCCACTCACAGCTTTTTGACATACATCAGTGATTTTTAGGTGAATTAAATCAACAAGTATTTATGGATCCCACTCGTATATGGTAATCAATCTGAAGGATTCTATATGCCCAAGACACTTAGAATATTGATGTGGTTAGTACGTTATGATCCAAGTCGGGTTATACCCAATAACAAGCTTAGCAAAAACCAATTAATATTTAATTGATGATATGATCATGCAATTAAATATATACACCAATTTAGAAAATGGGTTTTCTAAATAAGTTGCATATGAGATGGAACAACTTATTAGAATATTTT
>BJCO01363737.1:0-16061 GCA_018326465.1 Flaveria floridana
CGATGAACGGTACACGAACGAAAGCTAATGAATGAACGATGAAGATAATAATAATATTATCTATGTGTACATACTTGTGTGACCGCATGTAAGCAAAGATAGGTTTAACGAATGAAAAGTATGTTTTATTATAAAACTAGAACTCACTCAGCAACGCTGACTTTTTATGTACTTCCAGTTGATAGGTAGTGTTGCTGAGAATGGCGCGAGACGGCTACTTAGCTCCTTTTGGGAATGGCATTGTTTTGTATAATGCTTTTGTGATGTAATACAACAATATGTATTTTGTAATAGATTTATGTTGTATTAACTGGCAAAAGTATTTATAGTAATTTCAAAGTAAAATTTAATGTTTCCGCTACATGATTTTTATTAAGTTAATGATAAATATATGTTTTTATGCGCAATGAATGACCAACTGTGAGGTGCCCGGGAATGGGGCCTTACAGTTAAACTCACTTCCTCCTAGTTCTATAACCACTTGGGAGGATCTTGCTCAGAAGTATTTATTTAGATATTTTCACCTTCTAAAACTACAAGATTGAGGAATGACATTATTTCTTTTATGCAGGATGAAAGGGGAACATTTTATGAAGCATGGGAACGATATAACAAAATGATGATGAAATGCCCACATCACGGATTGGATGAGTGGATGCAAGTTACTACCTTTTACAAGGGGTTGTATCCACAAGATCACCAAACAGTCAATGTTATAGCTGGAGGGTCTTTAGCCATGAAAACCCCTATAGAGGGGTATGCTATACGTTAACAATTGGCAATGAACATTTATCAAGGGTTATCTTTATGAAGTATACCATCAAGACAAGGGGTTCACCATGTAGATGACTACATATTTCTAGCTTCACAAATGGAAACAATGGCTAAAAGAATTGATCAAATGTAATTGAACCAAGTTCAAACGAGCTGTCACTTATGTGGTGGTGCGCATATGTGCTCCCATTATCAACATGGAGTTGTTTACAATGTGAATGAACAAGTGGATTTTATGAGTAACCAATATCAACCTCAAAAAAATCCTTACAGTAACACTTATAACCCAGGTTGGAAGAATCATCCAAATTTTAGTTGGAAGACAAGTGGAAGCAACCAACCTCCCGGTTTTCAACAGACCACCATTACAACAAAACCAACAATCATTCCAACCATAACATCAAGATCACCCTTGACCTTAAAAACAAAATCAATACCAAAATTAAGGTTCAAGTAGTGGTTCACACCCAAGAAAAGATCAAACTTGGAAGAGATGATGTCACAATTCTTGTCCACTGCAGAATCCCATCATCAAAAATCTGAAGCTCGTCATGATCAAGCCGAAATTCAACAACAACAATTTTCGTATGAATTAGAAGTCAAGGTTTGGTGATTCGGGATATTGAGAACTAAATGGGTCAAATAGAAAGTTTGCTAGCTGAGAGGGAGAAGGGTAAACTCCCAAGTAACACCGAATCCACGGGGAGATTGTAAAGCAATTACTTTAAGGAGTGGTAAAACCATTAAAGAGGTTGAGACGGCTTCCACATCTAAGCCGGTGGTTGAAGAGGTAGAAGTTGAGGTTCAAGATGAGGTGTCAAACACCATTGAAAGTGTACAAGCCCACAGTTCAATATCCGGGGCCTGTGAAGAAAGAAAAGATGGACCAGCAATACGATAAATTTCTTGACCTATTTAAGCAATTACATATAAACTTACCGTTTGTTGAAGCTTTGTCACATATGCCAAGTATGCAAAATTTCTTAAAGATCTTTTAAAAAATAAACAGAAGCTTGAGGAACTTTCATATGTGGTTCTAAATAAAGAATGCTCGATGGTGCTTTAAAATAAGCTACCTTAGAAAATGAAAGACCCAGGAAGTTTCACACTTCCTTGCTTGATTGGTAGTTTGACTGTGAATAATGCTCTATCCGAACTAGGTGCTAGCATCAACTTGATGCCATATTCCATGTTTGAAAGGCTAGACCTAAGGGAACCACAACCAACATGTATGAGCATTCAGTTTGCCGATCGCTTGGTGAACGAGAGGTATAGTTGAGAATATGTTAGTGAGAATTGGTAAATTTGTGTTTCTTATGGATTTTGTAATCCTTGACATGGATGAAGACAAGAATGTACCTCTCATTCTTGGTCGCCCCTTTTTAGCTACATTTAGAGCCTTAGTAGATGTATTTGAAGGTAAATTAACCCTTCACATGGATGAATAAGATGTGGTTTTTAAGATATATGATGCATGCAACATTCTCCAATCCATGATTATACACTTTATTTTGTTGATACTATTGATCGCCATGTGGATCATTATATGCAGGAAATGTTTGAACAAGATATTCTGGAAACATAATTGTTTGATGATAAAGAGCTTGATACTGATCAAGCTAACCAGATTTGTGGCGAGCTAACTCGTATGTAAGTGGATGAACCATCCTCCGATTTAGAAGTACATGAAGTTCTTGAAGTGGTTGATCAAGAGAAGCAACCAAAAGCAAAGTCATCAATTGAAGAACCATCATCATTAGAACTCAAGGAGCTACCCGCTCATCTTGAGTATGCTTATCTTGATGATGATTCCACATTACTTATTATTACTTCTAGTTTAATAGGTAATGAAAAAGTCTAACTTTTGGAAGTCTTAAAGATGCAAAAGAAAGCTATGGCTTGGAAAATTATGGATATAAAAGGGATCAATCCACTTTTTGTACCCATAAGATTTTAATCGAAGGTGATTACAAGCCATTTATTCAACATCAACTTCGCCTCAACCCAATATGCAAGAAGTAGTTAAAAAGGAAGTAATCAAACTAATTAATGCAGGTTTGATATATCCAATCTCAGATTCCGCATGGGTTAGTCCGGTACAAATGGTACCAAAGAAAGGAGGTATGACGATGGTAACTAATGAAAAAAATAAATGGATACCTACAAGAACCATTACAGGTTGGAGTGTTTGCATTGATTATCGCAAACTTAACGATTCAACGAGAAAGGGTCATTTTCCTCTTCCTTTTAATCAAATGTTAGAAAGGTTATCTGGGAATATGTTTTATTGCTTTCTTGATGGTTTTTCTGGTTACTTTCAATTCCCGATTGCATCCGATGATCAAGAGACGACCGCATTCACATGTCTTTATAGCATATTTGCTTATCGACGAATGCCATTTGGACTGTGTAATGCTCCAGCCATGTTTCAAAGGTGTATGGCTGCCATATTTCATGATATGATCAATGACTCTGTGGAAGTTTTCATGGATGACTTCTTAGTTTTTAGGTGCTCTTTTGATCATTGTTTAGATAATTTAAAAAAAATGCTCGCTAGATGTGAATAGTCCAACTCGGTGCTAAATTGGGAAAAATGTCATTTTATGGTAAAAGAACTCATTGTGTTAGGGCATAAAATTTCAAATATTGGTTTAGAAGTAGATAAGGCAAAGGTTGAAACTATTTCAAAATTACCAGCACCTACTTCTATAAAAACAATAATAAGTTTTGTAGGTCATGCAGGATTTTATAGACGTTTTATTAAAGATTTTTCAAAAATTACAAGGGCTATGACACAAATTCTTAGAAAACATGTTCCATTTGTTTTTAATGAGGAATGCTTAAATGCATTCAACCTTTTAAAAGAAAAACTGATAATCGCCCCCATAATGGTAGCTCCCGATTGGACTCTTCAATTTGAGTTGTTGTGTGATACAAGCAACTATGCAGTCGGTGCGGTTTTATGGAAAAGAAAGGACAAACATTTTCATCCTATATACTACGTAAGAAAAACATTGAATGTTGCATAAGAAAATTATACAACCACTGAAAAGGAACTACTTACTGTAGTATTTGGTTTTGATAAGTTTTATTCCTATCTTGTTTTATCTAGAACCATTGTTTACACTAACCATGCAACTCTTAGATATATATTTGGCAAGCAAGATGCAAAACCATGATTGATCAGGTGGATCTTGCTTTTACAAGAATTTGATATAGAGATCCGAGATAAGAAATAAGCTGAAAATATAACGGCAGATCACCTCTCACGCCTTGAGAACCCATCCATGGAAGAACTAAGAGAATCCAACATAAATGATAATTTCCCTCGTGATTTTATTTTACAGGTTCAGGCGATTGAAGAAGAATTCCCTTGGTTCGTGGATTTTGCTAACTATCTTGCAGGTGGAGTTCTCATGAAAGGTATGACTTATCAACAGAAAATAAAGTTCGTATATGATGTTAAGTACTACTTTTGGGAAGATCCATATCTGTTTTGAGTTTACGCGGATCAAGTGGTGAGAGGATATGTGTATGGGATCGAGGCAATGAGCATACTTCGTCATTGTCATGAAGGACCCACCGATGGCCATCATGGAGCAAACTACACCGCTAAGAAAGCATTTGACTCTGGTTTTATTGGCCTACCGTTTTCAAGGATGCACATATGTTGGTTAAATCATGTAATGCTTGCCAACATGGTTGTTACATCTCTTCACGTAATGAGATGCCCCAAATAGCATACAAGTATGCGAGGTATTCGATGTTTGGGGCATCGACTTTATGGGACCATTTCCTTCATCACATAGTTACAAATACATCCTAGTAACCATTGAGTACATCTATAGGTGGTCCGAGGCGCAAGCATTGCCTACGAATGATGCTAGGCTAGTGGTGAAATTTTGAAAAAAGCTTTTCTCTTGGTTTGGTGCCCCTAAAGCTCTAATTAGTAACTGTGGCAGTGATTTTTGTAATAATCAACTTGAAAAAGCACTAACTCGTTATGGGGTTAAACATCGTTTTTCAACATCTTACCACCCACAAACAAGTGGTCAAGTTGAGGTCACTAATATAGGTCTTAAACGAATTTTGGAACGAACGGTTGGGAAAAACCAAAAGGATTGGGCGGATAATTCAGATGATGCCTTATGAGCTTTCCAAACCGCTTACAAATCTCTAATTGGTACCACACCATTTAAGTTGGTTTATGGAAATTCTTGTCACCTTCCCGTTGAACTCAAACCCAAAGCTTACCAGGCCTTGAAGGCCGTTAATCTTGATTTAAAAGATGAGGTGAAAATAAGTTTTTTGCAAGTCCATGAACTTGAAGAGTTAAGGAATCAAGCATATGAATATTCCATAATTCTACAAAGAAAAGGATGAAAAAATTACACGACAACCACTTGAAGAACAACAAATAATTCTCAGTGGGGGATCATGTATTGCTTTACAATTCAAGACTTCGCTTTTTTCCCGGTATATTAAAATCAAGATGGACGGGTCCTTACATTGTGAAGTAAGTATTCTCGTATGGAACCATTGAAGTTGAACATTCGGACGAGAGAATTTTCAAGGTTAATGGTCATCACTTAAAACATTGCATTGAAGACCCGAGAGATGAAAAGGAGTTTGACGTTATGGAACTCCACCATAAAGACAAGTGAATGCGAGGACGAGTCAAGCTAATGACTCGTAAATAAACAAAGCGCTTCTAGGAGACAATCCGAGATTTTGAAAATCATCCGTATCCTTTTGTTTTTATATATTTCCTTAATTAGTCTTCTTTAATTAGTTCTTATTTTATATTTTATATTTTTAACAAAAAAAATAATAAAAAAGGGATGGTTGAAGTCATCGGTATGTGTTACGTTATTTATAATGAAAACATGAAAAATAAGCCAATTTTTAGGATGGAAAGATGATGGTATTCTAAGTCAATATGAGTTTTTAAAAAGGATCACTAATATGATCATATTTAATTGAATATGCCCATATTAGTAAGTTCAAAACAAGATGAGCTTCATATTCAAAGAAATATGGTCATACTAGCTTAAAAAAAATTCAAAATGAATCACAATTGAAAACCCTTGACTTTTATTGACCTCCTATTTTAGTGTTTCCCCTTTTACCCAACATCTAAACTTCACCTTGTTCTTCCTTTATCCCCACCTCTCCATTTTGATCTTCCTCATCACCACCACAACCCACCCTTCTCCACCTTCATCTTCACCTCCGTCGACCAACTCCACCACGTAACCACCATCACATAGCCATCACCCCCATCGTGAACTCGCAGCCAGCGACCCTCACCACCGCGACCCTTGCCATCGTAACCCTAACCTCCGTAGCCCCATCTCCCCCACGCCATCAATCTCACCCATAGCAAACCAGTAGCACTCGCCACCTCACAACCGTCGCCCCCTCGCATAACCACCACCACCGACCGACGACCCCAACCACCATCGCAACCCTCACCTCCGCAGCCCCACCTTCCCCATGTCACATCCAACTCTGGCCCCATCTTCACACCTATGACCAGCCAACCCCCATCGACCTTCCTCGCCTTTACAGCCATAAACCCTCACCACCGTGAAAAAAACCACCACGGCTCAACCTACGACCATACTAATAGCCCCAGCCCTCCACCTCCACCTCCACCTGTGACCCCACCATCACAACCCACCTGTTCCTCTTTCTTATTTGCTTTAATTTTCTGCTTGTTTGGGTATGTTTATATGATTTCACTCTCATTTTAATTTTTGTTAACTCCACTTGATCTTTCTTTTAAGTTAGGGTAGAACAAGTTATTAGTATAATTCAAAAATTAATTGTGCAATGCTTTCTTGCTTAGTTAACTTAATCACAGTTTCAATTCAAGTGGGGTCGATTATTAATTTTTTAGGTGAAATGAAGCTCAAATTTGTATTGGTTGTAAGTGTAGAGAGTTTCTTGTGCTTTAGTTGCTAATGTAAGTTTAATTTAAGGAAAAACATGACGTTGATGGTCGATGGTTGTTGATTTTTGTGATGTTCTTCATGATTTTGGTATAATTCAGGTTGCTGGGTGTATTATCTGTATGTTGTCATGTTATACCTACTTTAATTACACTTTTATTTAGATAGTATGTTTTGGTCAAATTTTTGTGTTTGTTTTAGTATACTTCTTTAAATGAAATAAGTTAATTTTGTTTCTTACAATGGTTAGACTTTAACACTTCATCAAATATGTCATTTTTGTCTTTATATTTTCATCACGTTTTTTATTCTTTCGCCATACTCAAAATTGACATATTTTATTTCTTTTTGCAGGTCATATCCAATGATGATCTTCATCCGTTTCTTCATTTTGAAAGTAGTAGTCGGGCCGTGAAGAAACTTCTCATCATTCAACACAAGGAACTAATAGCGGCTAACACCATCGATTGGAAAGCTTTTGACAGATTAGGTGATACCAATCGTGTTAATGCACTCCTATCCCTTCCCTGGAAATGTTTGTTTGATATCAAACATCATCAATACCTCGTGCTTATGTTGGAATTTTGTTTGACTTATCAGTTTGATCGTAAAACCAACAATCTCAAGGACACAAGTAGCATTCAATTCCAACTTAGTAGTAAAAACATACAATGTCTATGGCAGATCTTAGAGTGATGATGGGTATTTACACCCGTAATGAGACTAGTAGGAACATCTTCAAACATAGTTAAAAGTCAACATCAAATGATACCCTCGTCGCATTATGGGCTGAGATCGATTAGGGAGAATACAATTCTACATCGAGTAAAAGCACCCAATTGCGAGACCCCCTTTATCGCTACTTTCATCGAGCATTTTCGGGAACTAAATCTGGCAAGGGTCAAGCATGAGTGTTGCACTGAAAATGACATGTTTTTTCTATATTGTCTTATCCGGAAGCATCCATGTGAATTGGCATACGCACTCGCCATGTTTTTCTCAAAATGTTCCAGTAGAAAGCATAGTAGCCCAATCTATGGAGGTGTGTTCATCACTCAACTTGCTTCATCTCTTCATTTACTGGACGCCGATAACATCGTTGGAATTTCTTATTCTCACCAAACGAAGCTCATTTATAAATTAGTGCTGATCAACATGAGACTCGCTGCATATGAGTCAGCACATGGATGGTATTGGTTAGACTCTGAGGAGAAAAGATGGGTTCCCCCAGATATGGAGATAGGTACATCGACTTGCATTGAGAATACCGAGGTTCACCCGATAGAACTTATTGATGACGAGGGAGCCATAACACCATTTCCACCACCGCCTGTTGATAATTCCTTTGATTTGGCTCACATTCGTGTCGAGGTTCATTAGATAATACAGGTTATAACGTAATGGGCTGCTGAAAATGAGTTTGGTCTTCCTCCTCCTCCTTTTCCTATACCAACTTCCCAACCTACATAGCCCGAGCAAACAAAGCAGCAACATTTTCCATCAGATGATGCAGATGTGATGGAGGACTAATCTTATGACCTCCCACCTTCTTTTATGGTTACTTTTACATTTGACTTGTACTTTTTGGTATTTTGGTTGTACAAACTCAAACCATGCTTGTGTTGTCATTTTCTTATGTTTGTTTACTTTATGTATTGTTTATTTATGCTTGATTTTCTTTATCTTTCTAAACTTATTGTTTTGTTCTTTAAGCGGTGTTAGTGATAGTTATCGTTGGAATCTTGAGGGTTCTGATTTGCTTAGCGGACGCTTGAGAAGTTGGATCTGTCTTCATGGATTTCTTCAAGGGAGTTTTCTATTTCACCTTCCCCCCTGTTTTTTTACATTACATGTGCATACATTGATACATTAAGGGCAATGTATATTTTAAGTGTGAGGATGTCTGGGTTTTTGTGAACTTTTGCGAATCTTTTGCATATACCTCATTGCACCTTAAAACATTCCCATTTTTTATAAAATTTTTCAAAAATTTGAATAAATGGCATCCATTTTTATTTATTTTAGATCTTAAAGCATGATTGAATTGTTAAACATCATAAAATTAAGAGAAACCAAGTGTATTATGAAAAAATATTTCGGATGTTTAGTGAGCATTGCAAGTTGAAAATGTGATATTTATGAATGAGTTTGGACCTTGCCTTTATCCCTCCATTTCCGTAAGTTTATTTGTTACTTTATCACATGAAATCATATTATTTAGTGTTTGCTTACATTTTTATTGATTCTTGAGTGTGCCAGATGTGCTTTCATGTGAGAACTTGTCTATGATATGCATTTCAAGATCATAAATTGAGTTTTTGCATGAAAATGACAGAGACATTAGGATTACCAACCTTATAAGCCAATTCTTTTCTTTTATTTCACCCAATTGCTACCATTAGTCACCATGTTGAGCCATTTTCCTTTGTTTTTTTGTTATTACCCACATCATTAGCCACTTAGCCAAATTAGCCCTTTTGTCTTTTAAACCCTTATGATAAAATTTTAGTTATTTCAAGTTATCTAAATTTTGGGATCGAATTTGTTTAATTTTTATTTGTTATAATTAGGCGTCCATTATTCTATAAAAAAAGAAAAAAAAGAAAAGAAAAGAAAAGAAATAGAAAAAAATGAAAAAAAATGTTACATGGTTATTTTATGTTCTTAAGAATATAAATAAATAAATATGTGTTATTTGATGTGTAAAAAGAACAAGTTTTATGAATAGCTCACGTTTAGTAAATTTGTATTAGTTTAGTTATATTAAAGCGTGTTTACGTTTAGTGTAATGTATCATACTTAGCATCTAGATTTCCGGAATTTTTATCCGTTTAACCACTTTTACCAAAAATTCCATACCCTTTTTACCCAAGCCCCGTTGCAACCCATAAAAAGTCCTCTTGATTTATACATTTTCTCATGTTAGTTTGGTGGAGATTTGACTCCTTTGCAAGCTTATTACTATGTGTATCATTGGTTGATTTGAGTGATTCATTTAGTGTTTATAGATATAAATAACCGAGTGTTGAGCAATTTTTGTGAGCGGTTTACACTAATGCATAAAAGACACTTTGTAGGCATGTGATGCTAATTTGAATATTACTAATATATTTGAAAAGAGCAAGTTTAAAACACTTGGTTTCTTCTTATTATTGTGTTATGTTTGATAGTCAATTATGAGTTTAGATCTTTATTTAACAAATGGTTTGCCTATCACCATCTTTTATGTCAATGAGATCTCTTTTGTTAAATGGTTGCATGAGAGTTTGTTTGATGACAAGTAAAGTTCAAGTGTGGGGATGTTTGATATGATAATAAATATACATGTTTACAATACATATTTCTTTGCATTTTAAGTTATTTTCGATACACTAGATGAAAGCTCTTGATCAACATTAGCAGTGTCTGTTGTCTTAATATATTTCTTATATAGTGTATGGAGATCACATTCTAAAATGCGGGTTCATTAATTAAGATGACATAATAAACATGTAATACTCAAATAATGTAGTTAAAAAGTATATCATAATATTTAATTTTGTTCGTGATATTACTCTAAGATGTTAAGGTTTAGGGTTAAGATGATCAAATGGTCTAGATATATTTCTTATATAGTGTATGGAGATCACATTCTAAAAGTTATATTTTCATTGGTCAGTCACACCAAATCAACAATAGGAAATATAGGAAGCCATTATTTCGGTACAAGGCAATAATGACTTTATTTTAATAATCAAAATTTAAAAACGATAATGTAGTTAAAAATTATATCATAATATTTAATATTGTTCGTGATATTACTCTAAGATACATTCAAACATGTATATTCAGTAACGTATACCGATTAAGAATATAAAATGTTAAATAATAGAAATATTACGCATTTAAAACTTATTTTAACATGTAATACTCAAATATATTTTCGTTCTTTATTATAAAAAGGTGTGTTCATTAATTAAGATGACATAATAAACATGTTTAGATAATTTATATAATAATTTTAATTAATCAAGAATATTTACATCAGCAGATGATGAGGATCAATAGCTTTTGGGTTAAGATGACATAATAAACATGTAATACTCAAATAATGTAGTTAAAAAGTATATTGTAATATTTAATTTTGTTCATAAGATGTTGAGGTTTAGGGTTAAGATGATCAAATGGTCTAGATATATTTCTTATATAGTGTATGGAGATCACATTCTAAAAGTTGTATTTTTATTGTTCAGTCACACCAAATCAACAATAGGAAATATAGGAAGCTATTATTTCGGTACAAGGTAATAATGGCTTTATTTAAGATGATCAAATGAACTGTACGGAAATAATGGCTTCCTATATTTCTTATATAGTGTATGGAGATCACATTCTAAAAGTTGTGTTATTTGAGTATTACATGTTTATTATGTCATCTTAACCCTAAAGCTCTTTTAGAATGGCTTCCTATATTTCTTATATAGTGTATGGAGATCCATGATTTCTTATATAGTGTATGGAGATTACATTCTAAAAGTTGTATTTTTATTGTTCAGTCACACCAAATCGCAGTAAAACTTTATTGCCTTGTACCGAAATGATGGCTTCCTATATTTCCTATTGTTGATTTGGTGTGACTGAACAATGAAATACAACTTTTAGAATATGATCTCCATACACTATATAAGAAATATATCTAGATCATTTGATCATCTTAACCCTAAACCTCAACATCTTAGAGTAATATCACGAACAAAATTAAATATTATGATATACTTTTTAACTATATTATTTGAGTATTGCATGTTTATTATGTCATCATAACCCTAAAGCTCTTGATCCTCATCATCTACTGATGCAAATATTCCTGATTAATTAAAACTATCATATAAATTATCTAAACATGTTTTATGTCATCTTAATTAATGAACACGCCTTTTTATAATAAAGAATGAAAATATATTTGAGTATTACATGTTAAAATGTGTTTTAAATGCATAATATTTCTATTATTTAACATTTTCGATTCTTAATCGATATACATTACTGAATATACATATTTGAATGTATCTTAGAGTAAACATTCATAATTTAGACACTTATATGTGTTTTATTTGAATTTTATAGTTTTCGGACGAAACCCGGTGATTTTTGTGAAGAAAACCCAAGATTTGAGAGGTTCAAGAGAAAAAATACTTCTGATATGACCATATTGAAGCTGAATATGACTATATAAGCTGTCAAATCCCAAGTAGCTTATTTTTTATATTGAATATGGTCATATCACTTTAGATATGGCCATATTTGGGTAGTAAACTAGTTTATTACCCTAGTAAACCTTATTTCTAACACAACTTTCATTTCTTTCAAAACCCTAGCCTCCCTCAAACCCTTAGGTGTTTTTGAGCATTTCTCAAGAGTTTTTGGAAGATTTGAAAGCCAATATTAAAGATTTCACACTTTTAAGAAGGATCTAATATCATCCACCCCGTTTCCACTCAAAATTGGTTTGAATTCCTCTAGATCTACTATGAGTTCTTCCATGTTCTTGCGTTTGGGTATGTCCTTTGTAAGCCTTATGGGCTAAACTCTTATTATCACTTGGATTAAATGAAACTTAGCATGATTTAATAACTTGAACATGATTCTTGGTGTTGTTTATATTAATCTCATAATAAAACTTGATTATTCTTTAATAGTTATTGTATTTGTTCTAGTTTGATGAAATGTTCAACCTTGTGGGTGTTGTAAGCATGTTAGGTTGAAAAACCTCATGTTCTTACAAGATTTATACATATGATTACATCTTTTGTATGTAATATTATGACATTGACTAGGAATGGTAAATGAAGGTTTGGGGTTTAGTAAAATTAGGCAAAAATGCGTCCTTATGCTTATGTTAAGAAAACCATAGTGTATGTCATGAATCCTCTTGTCATTGGTTATTGTAACACCCAGATATTTTTAAAGACGAGTAAGAAAGAATAAAAAGCGAATAAAAGAAGGAAACACAATTTAACCCAAGTTGAGGGGCTAAATGTGTCAAAAGGACAAAAAGGTATAAAAGTTGGTGCATAAAGTGGGTATGGCCGCCCATATTCCCCTGCACTCTTCTTCTCAACCGGTTTTAGAGAGAGAAAGCATAGAAGCTTTCGGGTTTTGAAGAAAAATCAAGAAGAAGGCTGAATTCAAAGTAAGAATTCGAAGTTTTAAGTGTTCTAGTTGGGATTTAGCCTTGATTACATGCTTATGCGTTTGTGTGTGTGTTCGGGTGTGTGTGTTCGGGTGTGTGTGTTTGGTGGGTTTCTAGGTGTTTGAACTCATTGCATACAGGTTTGAAGGAAATCAAACTCAAAGTTGCATAAGGTAAGTTCTAGATCCCCCTTTTTACATGTTCTAACTGATTTTAGGGCTGGAAATACATGTAAGTACATTTTTATAAAAATGGGTATGTTACCCGTATGTGTATGTATGAATGTGTATGTGGGTGGGTGTAAGTTTGGGTTTGATTTGTGGTTATGTTCATGTTATGATGCTTAGAATGTTAGTGATAAGCTTAGAACATGATGAATTGATGAATTGGGATTGATTATGATGATTGATAGTATGAGTTGGCTGCCATGCGCCTAAATAGTGGCCCATGCGCCCAACGATCAAAATTGCTTAAATGTCCCCCATGTGCCCAAACAGTACCCATGCGCCTAGGCACTCATGCGCCTGCATAGTGCCCATGCGCCTAGAATTGGCCCAGAATAACTAAGTGTTTAGCCATGCGCCCCAATAGTGCCCATGCGCCCAGAACCTTCCCATGCGCCTAAGTGTTCCCATGCATCCAGAAGGCCATGCGCCTGCATAGTGCCCATGCGCCTGCATAGTGCCCATGCGCCTGCATAGTGCTCATGCGCCTAAGACTTAGAAATATTTTTTTGAATTTTGGGGCTGAAAATGCATACTAAATATACGATTTAAATGACCAAGATTTTAAGAAGTTTTAACAGGAAGATCGTTTTTTCTATAACAAAAAGTGCTATACGAATGTGTTAAAATTAAAATTTTTTGCGCTGACCTGGCAGCCGGCCCTAGCCTGGGGCATTGCCCCATGGACCCCACTAGGGGCTGCTGCCCCTAGGACCCCCGCTGTCAGGGGCTGTCGCCCCCGAACCCCCGCTGTTCCGCAGAGGGTCTGTAATGTTCTATGATGACTTGTACTTGCTGTGCATGTGCTTGTGTATGTGAATGAATGATGGATGATGTATGTTATGTATGATTATGTGTGGTAATGCTATGCTTATGTATGATATGTTTCCCTTATGTTCCTTATTATGTATTATTCCGCGACCCGTGTATTATGAGTATGAAATGAACATGAAGTATTATTTAACGTAAAGCGGGAGTTAATGTTAATGATATGTGAAACATAAAGAAAGAATGAATGCATGCATTAATGAATGAACGAATGTAAGAAAAGTCTTGCAAGCAATGTATAGAGGTTCACACCCAATGAAGGCTCAACCGTGTGTGGCTTAGCTACCACGGAAGGACGCATACTGGGGTCTAATCCTTGTGATTGATCATATGTAAGGGATCTTGTAGCTTACCCCGGTACTGTGGTCAGGCCACCAGGCACAATGTATGGAAGTCTAATTATAGACTTCGGCCCAGTATGACGGTGGTCAGGCCAGTACCGTGGGATATAGCACATGGCATTAGTCCGAATGAAGTTACCCCGGTACTGTGGTCAGGCCACCGGGCATAATGTATGGGAGTCTAATTACAGAGTTCGGCCCAGTACCCGCTTTATGCATGACGGTGGGGTATAGACCGTGGCATTGGCCCAGAATGTGAGGAAGATAAAAGTGAATGTACGTAAAATATGGTAAGGAAGATAACGAATGATAACGACGACGTACGATGATGAATGAATGAAAGTTAATGAACGATGATGAAAATAATAGTAAGATTATCTATTTGTACGTATGATGTATGAGCACATATGAAAGTAAAGAACGGTTTTGAATGATAAGTGAAGTATTTTATTTATAAAACTAGAACTCACTCAGCAACGTTAACTTTTATGTATTTTCCAGTTGGCAGGTGATTGTTGCTGAGGATGTTTGGCATTTTTAGGATGACATCCATTTATATAACAATGATGTTTTTGTGATGTAATGCAAATTATGATATTTTGTAACAGTTAACAACATTGTATTATTTTGTAAAAGCGTTCATTAATATATGAACTTGTTTTAATTAATTTCTGTTGCGATGTTTTAAATAAATGTATGGTTTATGTGCGATGAATGACCAACTGTGAGGTGCCAAGGAACGGGGCCATACAGTTATCAATTGATTTTGTAATCATGGTTTGATGTTCATGAGTTGAAGAGTAGTTATTGTTTTGTCTATTTTACGCAAGTTGAGGTGGTTGTCATATGTTTATCATGTTAACTTTTCAAAAATTTGTGGAATTAGGTAACCCTAACGGGAGTCTAATTCATCTTTAACATTAATATAATTGTATCATTAGTTCTTCATGGCATAACTTTAGGTGGCTATTGTGTGTTTATCGTTTGAGCTTTCCGAATGATTATATGTCTAGATATCCTTGACGGGGGGTTTAGGATAATTCCATTTATCATGTGTAAAAGATAGTCTTACCTCGAGTTTGTGCTAGTTGTTAATTATATGCTAAGTGGAATCAAAGTCCAAGTGGTATCTTTAATTGATTGTGTATCTTCATCTTTACTTCTTTAGTGTATTAGTTTAATTTGCTAATAGTTTTGGTCAATTATAATATTCACAAACCCAAACTCAATTGATTGGTTAAATACTGATGATGATTTAGTATTGGGAGCCATTGTGTCCACGGATCGATACTCGGTTATTGCCTAAAACTATACTATTATGCCATATGTGTACTTGACTATTGTGTGTAGTTGGTTTAAGAGTGATAATTATTTCTTAAATTAAAACTTAATTGTGTGAAAAATCCTTATTTAAAATATATATACTTTGCACATATCAATACAATAGAGAAGTAGAGCTATAACCAAATACAAAATAAGAAAATGCAGGATCGATTTCTGGTTGGTTTTTCTCTCAACTCACTTATGAATCAACACTCGGCAAGCAGTCTTTAAGAAGAGTTGATCACAATATAACAAGTAACAAGCAGTAAGAAAATTTAACACAGCAAGTAAATTTTCAAGGTACTTTTATATATTGCTTCTCAACTCAAAGGATTACAAGACACTTGGACTCAAAATCACTTATAAAGAGTTACAGGGAGAAGATATATATAATACTACCTACAGCCGGGAATACTTTGATTCCAGCTGGACACCTCTAACCTTA
>BJCO01363738.1:0-10230 GCA_018326465.1 Flaveria floridana
ACTCAGCAACGCTGACTTTTATGCATTTTTCAGTTGGCATGTAAAATGTTGCTGAGGATGGCACGCGGGTGAAGCTACTCGGCGGGGCATGACTAACATCCATTCATACATGATAATACTGTTGTTTTGTAATGCAGTTGAACTATTATTTTGTAACATGATTAAACCATAGTGTATTGCTTAACAACAGTGTTTATAATGAAATGAATGACTTTTGTTAAATTAATTCCGCTGCTTAAATTTGTATTATGTAACGTTTTATGTAATTATTGCTATGAATGACCAACTATGAGGTGCCTAGGAACTGGGCCTTACACAATCAATGAACCTAGAGCTCTATTACCATTTGATAGTATCAAATCTATCAATATGTGATGATGTTAGAACGTAATTCAATAAAAAAACATAGAAATGCAATCAAATAAATGCAAACAATCAAAAAAATTCATAGTCGTTCATTGATAGAAGCAAAGACAATTACAAGTGTAAGTAGCAGTTAAAAGTCTAGTCTGTCTAGTCTTGTCTACTGCATACACACATCTAAGCTATCTATACTATCAATAAACAAAGGAACAAATATTTACAAACTAGTCCCTATGATATGATAAAACTTATACAAAAGACATCTAAAGACAACATGTTAATCTTTAAGAAGCTCTAACACTATCAACAGGAGTTTTCACGCAAGAATAGGGGCAAACAGGTACTCTAATCAATTTATAGGGTCCCATACTTATCACCAAAGCTTCTCGAGCAAGAACTCACCCTGAACGCGAAAACTTTGTCTTGCTTCATTACCTTGGAAATTTCAAGGTGTTACACAAGTTCGTACTCTTTGTTTTAACAAGCAAATCTAAGCAATTAGAAATATAGAAACTAATTCATAAAGCAAAAAAAATCTTCTTCACTTTCGATTTTACTGCTCTTGCTTTCCAAAACCTTAATTTTTCCAAACACACCCAACACTATAGCCACCTTTCTGCGTACTTTTTGTTTCATGGCCTCTTCATCTGCTTATACAAGAAAAACAAACACCATAGCCACCTTTTTGATCTTTCTTTCTTAAATCATTAGTGAAAATTAGTATATATACCTTACACCCAACAACCTTAATACTAATTTTGAAATTCAAAACTACGATAAAAGACTTCGTATAGTGATTGAATCTTTGAGGGACAATCTACTATAGAAAGTCCTAACTAAAATAATAAATATTTCTCATAAATGTTTACAAGTCTAGGGAACCCCAAAGATAAGTGAAGAAGACTTAACAATACTATCTACGAGGTAATTTTTATTGAAATAACAAGCTAGTGGATGTTATAACCTGAGTGTAACAAGACTTCCAAACTTTGAAACATACGATACGATGCCAACAAAGGAAGATATCGTTTAGATGTAAAAAAAATATTGTATATGAAGGAAAACTAATTATGACAACCACTTTTCAACAAAATACACTTGTAGCCCAGTGTATACTACTCAATGTATCAAACATTTGTATCATTAGAAAAACTCGAGGATAAGATCAAGGAAATCATTATGTACTTTGCTTGTTTCATTTGTCACTAAAGAATCTAAATATTGATTATGTCCGACTAATCTAAGGTTATCTTAAGAAGACAACTACCTATGTGTATGCATGTTTTTTGAACATGTGCATCCACATGATCATTGAATAACATAATCTTAATATCAAAGAAATTGATGATTAGATGTTCATGACCATAATGATGTATATCTAGAAAGGAAAAGAAGGTGATTGGGCAAAATTTCCAAGATTTAGATGATTAATTGTTAGTATTTTTTCTTTCATTTTATGTAGTTCTCAGATTCTAACCTCCTACCTTGTAAGCTTACAAACCACTAATTATCTTGAGAGTACCAATCTTTAAGTTGAAGAAACTTGATAAAACAGCTTAGGACAAGATTTGTAATGTTTATGATTTCTTTTCGTTGTTTCTAAATACTATTTGAATCACTTAACAATTTATAATAATGTTTTACTCTCGTCACTTAGGGAAAGATTGTTAGATGATTTAATGTGTGAAAAAAATTTGAAAAAGAAGACAAGTTTATAAATGGCTAGAAGGTCTGATCTGAAGTCAAAGTGCTTTAAAGTAAAGATTAGAAACTTGAAATTTTAAGAGAAACAAAAGTTTGACATTTTCACAAGTTTCAAATACCGAATGTGTTTATATATTTGAAGTTGAATCTTGTGTCCCGTCAAATTTGATAGAAACCAAACTCTATCGTACAACCTATACGTGGCGTGTAGACCCATACGTCACGTATAAGATGTTCGTCTAACATCTATGTGCCGCGTATGGACCCATACGCCATGTATAGTGCAGGACCGGTTAAGGGATGGTTACACAATAGTTTTCATAATAAGTAGAGACTTAGAACACATAACATACCAAGTAGGGAACCGGGTTTATATAGAAGATGCTAAGAAAACAAAGTAACTAACAAGACGGAACAAAAGAACAAGAACTAGATGTGTATGTTTTCAAGAATGATGTATATTGCTCTCAAGTTGTATTACAAGTGTTACAAAGCATGAGATAAAATAAAAGAACCTGACATAATTTATACTACATCCTACAGCTGGCTTTGCTCCGAAAGCTAGTTGAAAATACTAATCTAGACAACAAGATCAATGTATGTTAAAATGCAGATTGGCTTTTGACTAGTGACTATGACATGCCATAGCTCACATCCTAATGTATTACAGAAAGGATAAAAGGTACAAAGTAGAAAGGTACAGACTCTAAAAGCATGGACCTTTTCACCAACTTATACAAGTTATTAAGTCTTCATAATTGTAGCGGAAAGTGTGTCAGCTTTATGCAAAAGTTGATCAGAGGAAGCATGTCTTATCTGTCTTTGGATGAAATCAGTCTTCGCCTCATTAGCTTTGGAAGACTATGTCTTTGAAGCTTCAAGATTTCATCTTTAGTTTCTGAAGATTTTGACTTTAGCTTTAGAAGATTCTAAACTTCAAATATTTTCTATGAGGAGCGTAAAACTTCCAAAGTAACTTCTACCATGTACATCATGCATGCAAGCTGGAAGCTCTATGGTTGCTCTGGTTGCATCGACTTTTCAAGTATAACCTTACAAACTCCTCCTAGGCTGATGCTACCAAAACAAATAAGGTTATTCAGATATTAACAGTCCTCATCATGATCAATACCATTCATTTCTTCATTAATTGGTCAGGATCCCTCAGACTCTCATAATACCTTCTCATGTCATAGAGGTCATGTAGAGGAAGATCAAGCATGTCTTTCTAGAAATAGACATCTTGACCTCCTTGATCTCTGATAACATTCCATCTATCAAGATTTATAACAAAGGTCCAGGACAGGATGGGACTTTTTCTTCTTCCTACAAACACTTTTCATGGCCATCCTCTTCCTCTTCTTTGAAGACTTTAACTAAGAAGACTATCTTTAGCACTAGGTTGTTCTATTATGTCTTTCTCAGTTGGGTCCTCTTCCTTCATAAGTTCAAAAGGAGAGGGAGCAGGACCATGCTGAGGATTAAAAGACGAAGTTGGCTGAGATGCAGCTCTAGGTCTAGGTTATGTTGTCTCAGTGGGTTCAACCTTGACTTTAACTTTAAAAGGAGCTTGACTTGATGGAGAATGCAAGTCAACAATCTCTCCCATTTTAATCTTCTGCTTGATCACTATGATTTTCTCATCCATAGTGGATAGTGACATTGGACCAAGCCTCCTTCCAGAGAATCCATACAACTTCAAGAAGCTCATCATCCTCTACCTATCAGCATACTTCTTTTGGTTCTTTTGGATGATGGCTCTTGATTTTATAGCTTCTTCCCTCATCTTTCTCTTTATAGCCTTTTGTTCTTTTATAACTTATTGCTCAAGATGCTTAAGATACTCGAATTCTATATACTCATATGAGAGGGGAAGAAGTGCAGATGCCTAATAGAGGCTTGTGGCACTCAGGCGGCTAATCATATTTTGTCTATCTAATTCTTTGTCTCCTTAAGGTTGTTCAGTTGCCATAGCCTCTGTCTCAAGGCTTTCTTGAATTGGAGAGAGTGTAGGAGCATGCTTGTAGAGCCTTTTATGTCTCCTTTCTTCCTTGCCCTTGAGGAGCAGCTCTGCATCTTCTACCTCCTTCCTCTCCTTTAACAACTCTATGTCTGCTAGTTCATTAAGTTCCTCTAAGGGAAGAGAGATGAGTTCAACTACATTATAGTTCTTGGTCTCCAAGTATTTTATCCTGTCTACGCTCAACTCATCATCTTGAGTATTTGGCCTGCAGGCATCCCTGATGGCAGCTTCCACGAAGCCTGGGGACCCACTTGAATTTTCTTCCCTTAGCTTCCTTCTCCTCTATATTTATCTCCTCCTTCTCATTCTCCTTAGGAGTCAGTTTGCTTTTTCCTTGGTCACTCACAGGCCTTGGTGACTCAAGGTTGAGAGAGCTTTAACCTTTATTGCTTGATTCACAAGTCAAGCACTACCCAGAGAGAGACTATGAAGCACCTTTACTAGCTGGTTCCTCATTAAGGGTAATGGGTGCTGAAGAGGTTCATGTCTCAAGGTTCACAGCTTCAACTACTCGGCCTTCAGTCAAGGCATCCACTTCAAAGCTAATCTTAGGGTCCACCTGAACATCCAATTGACCAATAGTCTTACCTTCTAGCCTTTGTCTATATAATTTGAATCTCAGTTTGAACTCTTCTAGCACCCTTTCTTGAATCCTATCTGCTAACCTTGCAGCTTGCCTCTTTTGACTTGGGTTGGCAAGTAGAAGATTAATCAGATAGGTACTCTTATAGAATTTCAGGTTGGAGAAGTTGAAGATTGCCTACTGCCCCTGAGATCTAGAGATTACTAGAGCTCTTCTAGTAGTGTTATACCCATATCCCATAATTAGATTCTCAGAGTGATGAGATGGGGTAGGCATAGATCTTGGAATACCTCCTCAAACAGACTTTGTATGAGTGAGTCCACATCAATGTAGACTTGAGGAGGTTGCTAAGTATGGACAATTGCAGGTGAGGGTGGTGAATCCTCAATGCCCGTACTTTGTGAAGAACTGCCAGGTTCTGTGATTGCTTGGACTTTCTCTCCCTTTTTGGTAGCATCACCCTCTTGCATAGGTGAGCTGAGGGTTAAGTCTATTACATCCACATGTTCTTGTGTTCCTGGTTGAGTCCTCCTTAATGGTGTCTTAGCTAGTTTTTCCTTGAGATCAGTAATCTTAAGTTGCTAATCATGGACCCTTCTTTGCAAAGTAGTCACTTAAGATTCCAAGTGACTAACCTTGGAGACTAAATAAGTGCAGATTTGAGTAAGCTTTTGATTCTTTATTCTCATATTCCCCTCATCTTCATCAGAAGAATCACAAGGGGATAAAAGAGTATGACCTAAGTCTTCTTCCTCATCACCAGCACTTTGTTCTTGGCTGCTACATTTCCTCTACACCATGACAGCTTTAGGTGAAGTGTCAACTGGTTAGGTTGCTATGGTTGAGGTTTTAATGATGTAATCACTTGCTTAAGTGAGAGACTCTTCCATATGGATCTCCTGAACTTGTTCAGGTAGTTCCACCTCTGTAGTAGGTAGATGATGTGGGCTGGACATCGGAGAGGCAGGAGTACTCATCTCTCCTGGAGTAGGGGTGTAGAAGAGAGACTCATGGTACTCACTGAAGCCCATGTCTTTATCATCATAGAATTCTAGATTAGGAATGGGTTGGTTTAGATCTAGAGAATGGGGATGCTAACTATCGTTTGAAGGTTGTTCACTAGAGTTTGGACTCTGAGTGAAGGCTTAAGGATTTTGAGGTTGTGAGCTCTTGAAGTTGAGTATGAGTAATGTCCCACTGGTAATTGGTGAGAAGGGAATGGTTTGCACCTCAAGGGAAGTGGGAACTTAAGTGTTCACTTTGTCCTGCATGGGTGGTGATATAGGGCCTGCACAGGCTGAGTAGCTTGTGCAGGGTTTCATTTGGATTTTCTTTGGTAGGTGATGGTTATTTGTGGCTATGTTGGTTGTTCTGAAGTAGAAGGTATTGGTTCAACACTAGCTGGTGCTGCTAGGTTGTCACCTTAAGCAATAAGTTGTAATATCATTGGGACAAGGGCTGTTTCTACCCTTGAGAAGCCCACAGTAGCCTTTCTCATAGTCTTAAAGATATCAGGCTTCATCTATCCCAATTTTATAACATTACATGTTCCTCTCTACTGTGAGCACAGTTCACAGTTGAGAATATGTTGGACATATCTAGGGAACATGTAATATTTCAAGGAGTCCAAGTTTTCATGCAAATTAGTGTAAACAAATTATGAATACTTGAACTTAACCCCTTAAACCATCCCATGAACTATAAAGGAAAGACCTTTAGGAATCTGGTCCCATCCTCCATGTTTGTTACATAAACTATGGATGACCACATGGAGGAGGTACTTCCACTGAGAGGAGACCGTCCCTTTCTTAAAGGTTTTTACTTAGAAGTCACCTTCATAGCACATCTTTCCAAAGTACTGGTTGACACCAGACTTGGGGAAGGACAAATCACCTTCTAATCATCCAGCCTGAGATGAGTGATTATGGGGGCCGGAGTAATGAAGATTGTCTTCCCCTACATTGTGGCAAATAATGCCTTCTCCCCATCCATGGAGACCTCTTGACAGGTCCTCTAGAATTTCAAAAGTTGATCTTCATAGAGTGGAGGATCTATGGTGAGGGAGGTAAAGTAGTTTGACTGAGTAAGAAAGCGGCAAACCTCTGAGAAACCTGGATCTTTCTCGGAGTTCAACAGAGCAACTTGATTATGTTGCCTGTAAAGGTGTATGGAGAAGTCGGGTTGGTTTCTGCGGTGAAGGTTGGCCATTTTAAGGTAACTTTGTAGTAAAGGAAGATAATAACAAAGTCGGTATGAGCATACAGATTGAAGTCATAATTCTTTGAATACCAGCAGCAATGTACATAGCTTCAGCATTTGATGCAGATACACATGATGGTTTCTTACACTACCATGAGACTATCCTTACATCAAGGAATTAACAACCCCCAGATGTACACTTTGCTATCATGTTGCAGCCACCATAGTCACTATCTGTATGTGCATACAGATTGAAGTAAGAATTCTTTAGATACAAAAGACCTAACTTAGGAGCACCTTTGAGATATATAAGAATTCTTTTGACAACAACCAAGTGTGACATCATAGGGTTAGCTTGATATCTTGCATAGATGCTTTTAGCAATCATGATATCAGGCATGCTGGCTATGAGCTACATAAGAGACCAACATAGCCCTGTAAAGATGTTCATCTACACACTCCCCCTCAAGATCAGGTCCAAGGGAGTGGTTTCTGCCTAAGGGTGTCTTTGCAACCTTACATTCAGTCATGTTGAATCTTCTAAGTATTTCTTGTACATACCTTGACTCACTTATGAAGATTCCATTGTCAACTTGCTTCACTTGAATTCCTAGAAAGAAATTAAGTTCCACCAGGGCACTCATTTCAAATCTATTCTTCATTAGCCTCTCAAAGTCTTTGCAGAGCTTTGAATTAGTTAACCCAAAGATAAAGTCATCTACATATACTTGAACCAATAATAAGTCATTCTATATTCCTTTTATAAAGAGAGTATCATCTATAGTACCCCTCTTGTAGGCATGCTAGAGATACTGAGATAGTGTCTCATACCACTTTCTTGGAGCTTGGTGCAACCCATAGAGAGCCTTATTAAGCTTGCAGACATAATCTGGATGATTTGGGTATGCAAAGCCAAGTGGTTGTGTGACATACACCTTTTCATCAATCACCCCATATAAGAAAGCACACTTGATATCAAGTTGGTAGACCTTGAAATCATTAGATGGAGCAAAAGTCAGGAATATTCTAACAGCTTCAAGTATTACTACAGGAGCAAAATCATCTATGTAGTCAATTCCCTCCTCTTGTGTGTATCCTTGAACAACTAGTCTGGCTTTGTTCTTGATGACAAGTCCTCTATCATCCTTCTTGTTTCTAAAAATCCACTTGGTTCCTATGGAAGTCTTCCTTGGGAAAGTGGACATAGATTCCAAACCTTTTTCCTTTTGAATTGAAGCAGTTCCTCTTGCATTGCTTTAACACAACTTCCATCCTTTAAAGCCTCATCAACTTTCTTTGGCTCTATCTAGGACAAGAAACAAGAGTATATGAATCATAGAAAGTTTTTTGGACATATCTAAATTTGTGAAGTTTAAATCTAACAATGAGGCGTCACCCGCCATATCAACACACTGATCAAGAAAAGCTTGATCAAATGGGTGTGTGACATTATTGATGTTGTCTTCTATGGAGTGGTTATCAGAATCAAGAAATTCTTGATTACTATCACCACACTATCTCCTCCTACATTTGAAGTTCCCTCATTTGAGTTTCGTGCCTCTGAGCTGGAATTTGTAGGGACCTTAAATGTATCAGCTGGATTTGTCATGGTTGTGCTGATAGGAATTCCATTTGCAGGGTTACTTACCACTAGAGCTTAAGTAGTATTCTTGCTGGTCTTTTCAGCTCAATTCTTGGGTCAGGATCTCCTGTAGATCCTGAAACATTTGCACAAGATTTGTTAAAATACTTGATAACTAAATCAAGATCAAATAGTCAATCAGGACCAGAACCTTTCTTACTGGGAGTATGCTCATTGAAAGTCACATTGGCTGACTCTTCAACTACTATTATTTTGAGTTTCTATACTCTATAAGACTTAGCTTAGGAAGAGTATCCAATAAAGTGTCCATGATTTGATGTCTTAGCAAATTGGCTACTTGTTATTTAGTATTCAAGATGGTGCAAGGACATCCAAATGATCTAAGAGAAAGGTCTCCTTTTATGCCGCAGCTCATAAGGAGTCTTACCATGAGTCTTAACTACTAAAACTTTGTTTTGCACATAGCAAGCAGTGTCGACTACCCCTACCTAGAAGGTGATGGGTCATTTAGAGTCAAACAAAATAGTTATTGCAGCTTCAGTAAGTAAACTGTTTCTCCTCTCAGCAACACCATTTTGCTGAGGAGTCCTGGGAGCACTATATTGTCTTGTAATACCCTTTTCCTTATAAAATGTGTCAAGGATTTGGTTCTTGAATTTAGTTCCTTGATCACATCTTATGGTCTTGATCTTTTGATCATATTGATTCTCAATTTTTAGAATAAAGTTCTTCAAGACCTCAGGAGTCTCATCCTTAGTTCAAAGGAAGAAGACCCAAGTAAATCTTGCGAAATCATTTGTGATCACTGAACAGTGTGAAATAAATGTAGGGGAGTAGTGATGGAGTTCTTTTCCTTTGGTTTGTAGGGGAGTGTGAAATAAAAGTATGAGGTCCTTCCTAGACTCATTACACTGGTAGGGCCTAAGAGATCCGTGTGAAATAAATGTAGGGGAGTAGTGATGGAGTTCTTTTCCTTTGGTTTGTAAGACACCTTGTGTTATTTCCCCTTCAGGCATGCAACACAGTGATCATCACTTGTAAACTCTTTCTTTGCAATTCCAGTTACCAAATCATTTTAATTAATTTATCAATGTTCTTAAATTTTACATGGCATATTCTTTTATGCCAAAGGAAAGACTCATCACTATTTGCTTTAGATAGAAAGCAAGAAACTTCTCCTGAGGGAAATGTTTCCTGCAAATTCATCTTGTACATGTTTTCTTTCTTGGGGGCTCTGAGCAGGACATGCTCTTAAGGAATGACGACCTCGGGCTTCAGAACAATGCACTCATACTCAATAAGGAGGATTTTTTGTCTCTGATCACAAAATTGGGATACAATCGGTAAAGTATACCCAGGCTCCTTAACAAAGTTTACATGTCAATGCTGAGCTTACCATTTGTGACCCTGCCCCTTCATGTAATGTAACATCCTACATTTCCTCCAAAAGAAACTTGTTGTACTAAAAGAACCAATGAGCCAAGATCAGGAAAACCTCTAAGTCCCACATGTCATTACAACAACTGATAAAGACTCATCAGCTGTTTTGACAAAGTCTGAAGAAACAAAGTCTGAAGGTCAAAGATCTGAAGTACAACAGCTGAAGAATCTAAAGTGCTGAAGATAAGTACTGAAGTCTGAAGTACTGATACATACAAGTACTGAAGACTTCAAGTACTGAAGACAAGTGCTGAAGATCAAAGTTGAAGAATTGAAGAACTGAAGATCATCTACTGATGCACAAAGTCTGAAGAT
>BJCO01363739.1:0-11721 GCA_018326465.1 Flaveria floridana
CATGCACTTAAGAGAATTCTGCGATATGTTAAAGGTACTCTTTCTATGGGACTCAGCATGACTCGTTCCCCTGTGTCAACTTTAGTCGCTTATACTGACGCAGATTGGGCAGGATGCCCTGACACTCGTCGCTCCACTTCTGGCTACTGCGTTTATTTAGGTGATAATTTGCTTTCTTGGTCGTCTAAACGACAAACAGTTGTATCTCGCTCTAGTTCTGAGGCCGAATACAGGGGTATCACGAACTTCGTGGCAGGAATTTGTTGGTTGCGTAATTTGCTGCTTGAACTTGGTTCTCAACCTCAGGTGTATAGTGATAATATTAGTGCCATTTACCTGCCTGGGAACCCGGTTCAACATCAGCGTACGAAACACATCGAGGTGGACATTCACTTTGTTAGAGAACACGTTCAGCGTGGTCATATTCGAGTGCTTCACATCCCTACGAGACACAATTTTTCTGACATTTTCACCAAAGGATTACCTAGAGTTTTGTTCACTGATTTTCGCTCCAGTCTAAGCATTCGGAATCCTCCACCTTAGACTGCGGGGGTATATTAGAATAGGAATCCTTATGATATGTTATTTGTTCATTCTTAGAGGTGACAATATGTAAATTGTATTATTATAAGTATTATGTGAATGAGAAGGGAGAAGAGACGAGTTTTCACCAAAATCTATCATACTCCTTCATTATCACAACTACACTCTAATTTTTTGAATATAGCAATTTAATAGGCACTTTGGGCTACTTTTAACCGGGACCCGTTCTGTTTTAGTTCACAACTTTAAACCCACTTTTATAACCCGTTTCTGTTTTAGTTAGTTCATTTTTTTTTCTTTAACTCATTTCTCCCGTTATAAATAGAATATAACCTATATTGTCTATTCATAAGTAAATTTGAAATGACCACATCTTGTCCATATGTATAAATCATCTTTCTTCGATAACTGGCCTATTTTATCCTTAGTCTGAAGTTAGCATCTTACCTTTTCTTTATCTTAATGTTTTATGTTTGTAGATTAAATGTTATATGCAACAATTTCTTCGTGGATTGGAGCACTGTCATTCTCGTGGTATTCTGCATCGTGACCTCAAGGGTTCAAATATTCTAGTTGACAACGATGGAGTTCTCAAGATAGGAGATTTTGGTCTGGCTGCACGATTTGAACCAGGTCAAAAAGAACCATTAACTAGTAGGGTGGTAACTTTATGGTATAGGGCACCCGAACTTTTATTTGGTTCAACCTCATATGGTGTTGGCATTGATATGTGGAGTGCGGGCTGCATTCTTGCAGAGCTCTTTATTGGAAGGCCCATCATGCCAGGAAGAACAGAGGTATTATATGCATTTAGTACTTTTAACTGCAGACCCTACTGCATGAGTATAATTATTGTTGGGTATGTTTGTTTGTTTTATAATGAACTCATAAACTACACGGCAATCTCGACCCTCTTATGTCTTTTGAGGTTACAGTTTCATTGCTTAATTACACATACTAATAACATGAATCTTAGGTGGAGCAAATACATAAAATCTTCAAGCTTTGTGGTTCACCCTCAGAAGAATATTGGAGAACATCAAAGTTACCTCATGCAACTAGTTTTAGACCTCAACATCCATATAAACGTCGTGTCACGGAGACATTCCAACAACACTTGCCTCCATCTGCTTTGGACCTTTTAGAAACCCTTCTGGCAATCGAACCAGATGCACGTGGTACTGCAACTTCTGCACTCTCTAGTGAGGTATACTTTAAAGTGAACTACGTTTGTGAAATTAATTCAGTTCTCTTTGAAAATCGGTACCTGTTGAGATCTTTGTAACAATTTGTTGTGGTAGGTGTGTCACATTTGGATCAAATCGGTTAATGATTTGACCAACGATCCAACCAAATGGATCATGGTCTGGCCTATTGTGGGATGTGTAGGGTATAGAATGGCCATTTTGATTGATCAAAGCGAGGGTCAGATAGTATGTTTAATGTTTATAAAGATTAAAATGAAGGTTTTATTTTTTGTACTTAAACGGATCAATCTATACTTATAAACAGGTCAACCTACTGTTATGGTGGGCATGTGTATTCTTTTTGTTTGTTTATAGCTGCTCTTATTGTCGATAAAGTACTGATAAAGGAAAATCTGTTATGTCCCAGTTCTTCACAACGGAACCTCTTCCTTGTGATCCATCCGATTTACCGGTATATCCTCCAAGTAAAGAGTTTGATGCTAGATACCAAGAAGAGGAAGCTAGAAGGTAACATAAAATTCACTAGTTTGACATAAAGACACAAAAATGACCTGGGAAAAAACTGTATTTATCACCTATTGAAAACACCATATTTGTGTCTATTCTGATGTTATTGTCAATGTGTATAGGAGGAAAGCTGAAGCTATGAAAGGACATGTGCCTGAATCTGTTAGGATGGGTGCTGGGGAATTGAAAGCGCAATCTAAAGCACAGGTGCCTCTCTCAGTTCTCACAACTTGAATGTTTTCTCTAGAGCTTGTAAAATTGATGGGTTGGGTAACAAATCAAAGCTAGTGGTGGCACGACAGTTCTTGACAGGACCTCAAGGCTCAAACACAACATAGAAATGATTAGGACTTTGGTTGTTATATATAACCCATTTGATAAACAGTGTCATGTTTGGGTTGATCTATTTAAGCGTTCAATTAAACAGGTCAACCCGTTAACCCATTTAGTTAAAAAAATTTACGACCCGACTAACCCATTTATTACAATCTTGGAACCCATTCAACATGGTTACAACTTGCTTATAACCTGTTTACGACTTGCCAATTTGTTTGACTCATTTAGATAAGTGAGTTAAATGTGACTTTGGGTTACATGATTTTAAGTGTGATCAGGTTAGGATTTATGTCTTTGATAGAAATAAATATATGGTTGTGTTTTGCTTCAACAATTTAACTTGACAACCCATCAACCCAACATGCTTAACACAATGACACCCTTAATTCAAAACTGAATTTGGTACGAGCCATGAGAGGTTTACATGACATGCTTTTAACTCATTTATGTTTGTTTTAGAAATGATTACAAAAAGGATTTGGTACGGGCCAAGTCCGGTTTACGTGACATGCTTTAGCCCTCTTTTTACAAATGGGTTGTTTTAAACATGAATGCAAACATATATAACCTCATATTCAAACAACTCGGTAGATTGTATGGTTTATGAATACACTTTGAGACACTGTCAACCACATTCTTTAGCTAAACTTTTTAATTTTACCTAACTAACTGACCGTTAGAATCTACTCATTCACAAGTCAACAAGCCAACAATTGTCATTTTGTTTACTTGAAAATTGAAATCCATCTTCTTGATAATGCTCATATTATTCATGTCAGGGACAGGTGGTGGAGAGAAAATACAACCCTAGAGAGGAGAATGGAATAGCCAAGAGCAGATTCGCCTATTATAACTCTGAGATCCACCAAAGTGCTGTAGGAACATTGACTAATAACCTGAAAGACGACGTGATTGGAACAAGTTTAAGAATGGTACTTTCACACATGGATCCTGCACTAAAAGTACCGATGACCAACATGCATCCATCACAAGATTCAACCAGGCTCGTGCGCGGCAAAGACACCACGGTAAGCTTGATCCTAAATGTGCATTGGCTCACGGATCAGCATGAGTCGTTTTAATATGTGTTGAAACAGGTTGGGACACTTTTTTGTCCATATTTTAAATCATCCTACAACTAAATAATGCAGTGGTTATGATTGTAAAAATAATGACTTAGGAGGTCGTACGAATTAATAATAGACTTTGACTAACTGTTCCCATTTTAGCTAAACTTTTGTGTTTGACCCGTTCCCATTTTAGCCACTTTTTTGGTTTGACTCGTTGACATAATACATAACCTAAATCGACCCATTCATAAGTAAAGAAAACCTAAATCGACCCATTCATAAGTAAAGAAGCTGATTATTGAACAAAATTATGACTCGTTTTTTTCAGGGTCATCAAAAGAAGATTAGCAGGGTTTATTCTGGACCATTGATGCCTCCAGGCGGAAGCACAGAAGACATGCTTAAAGAACACGAAAGACAGATTCAAGCAGCAGTTAGGAAAGCACGTGCAGACAAGGCCAGAAGTAGACTGGCATGACAATCTACTGTGATCTGATTCTAACTGGAAGTCAAATGATGATGTTTGACCTTGAAGTGAGAAATGTTATTGCTGCAATGGAACATGAAGCAAAATCGATTGAAGATTCTAATGGGTTGATGATGGGGCGTTCACGACAGGGTCACCTGACACCACATGTAAGTCGAGCATACCGTTGTAAAGTACAGAAATTGAATCACATTTGCCATTGAGATTCAGCGGCTTTGCAGTTGAAATTAACAGCTGCATGTGTTATAGGAATGGACTAATGGCGTTTCCTAATTAAAAAAGGATTATGTTGGATTAACTTTAACATAATCCACAACAGTTTATTGTAAAATTATTTGGTTATTCTTTATCATAATCATTTTGAACTCTGAATTTCAAGCTCGACCCGTTGGATAAAGTATACAAAAGAGGGTGTATGCAATCCATTTACACCCTTGATCATCTCCTAAAACAGCTAAATAGAAAGTAAACTACTAACAATTAAATGTGAAAAATATACTTATAGCTTTATAATAGCCTGTTTGGTAACTTTGGTTGAATGGTGTAAAGGGTAAAGAATGGAAAAGGCTACAAATGATGCTTGGTATAATAAGCTGCCGGTCACTTTGATCAAAGTAGGTAGTTATGAGAACCGTTGGTCAAGAAAAGTTGTTGCTTATAACCAAAACGCCTCGCACTTTCTAAAACCAAAGTAGTTATTTATGAACTATGATTCATGGGTCAAGAAAAGTGGTTTCTTTGTTGTTTGATTGTTTATAATTGTGATGACCCTCACCATACACTCGTCAGATGTTTAAATCAGAACCGTTTAATAACTGGGAAACAATGAACTACATTGGGCCCTTGAATCACGATTACAGTCTCCTCACCGCTCCATGATCAAAGACCAAAAAGTGGTTCCTTCGCTTCTTAATTGTTTAATGATTCTCATTTGAACTCGCATATCATACACACATGAACCAAACATCACCTTTTTCATTCTCATTCCCCCACTTGAACAAGCATCCTCTAAGTTATAGCTCTCAAGTACCATAGGGTTCATCTACAAGTTAAAGAGCAAATTTCTACTTTATCCATTCTGTACAACTTAAGACAACTTATAAAATATTTACAAAATAGTGAAGGTTACCAACTTTAACCTTAAATACTTCCATTTTATTTCAACTCAAGTAACTTTAAAATAAAAACTATAGATCCTGCTTTGGCTTACGGCTCAGCTCCGAGTAACTCCCGCCCATAAGCTGCAAAATCTCTTCCCACAAACCCTCTGACGACGAACTCTGGGTCCTGCCAAAAATCAAATTTGAACTGCAAGCTGCCACATGCCAAAAGCCGGCTTCAATCTCTTCTCTAAGCTGATCAAGCTGCCAGCCCGCATACCCAACAAAAAACCTGAAATCTTGAGGTTTTAAAACCCCTGTTTTCACTAAAGCAGAAGCTGCTTCCAAATTGCTTCGGGAGCCGAAACATAAAGCAGGTATAACTTCTTCGAAATCAACGGCGCTTTTCTTCCCATTTGCTCTTAACAGGAATATACTTGCCTCAAGAGGGCCACCAAAATGCAATGAACAGTCAGAAAATGTGGTGGCTAAATGGTGATTTGTGGGTTTCATGTTTCTGATCTTTTTGTGAAGGGGTCGGTTAATTATTACTCCAAACGGGCCTTCTTGGGGGTGTCGGGTTCCCGAGGTAAGTAAGAAGACAACTGATCTTTCAAAGGTTTGAACCCCGTCGAGCTTTTCAGTTGCAACAAGGACGCAGCCTGTCTCGGGGGAGGTCAGGGGGTGTGCCCATTTTGATCCTAGACGTTTGGACTCTTGCACTGCCCCTTCATCTTGTTTGCTAAGCATTAACTATATACATACCCAACAAATTAGTTATTTGAAAGCGATTACATGATATTTAATATCAGTCTATTAATAAGTTGTAATAATCACACTTGATGGTATATAAGTAAATTTACTCTACCATTTTGATAACTGATTTTGTTGCCGCTTGTGTAAAACGGAGTATATGACCCCTATATAAATCAGATAATCATAAGCAGAAGTGTTTCACTCAGATAAAATTATCAATGTGATGGTTAATTAAATAGTTTCAAAACACACATCCAAACACTCTCGTATTACCTTTCCCATTTCAAAACATCATGGATATTGTACGAACAATTTGTAAAAACATGTTAATAATTATATAGAGGTGGCAATTTCGACCCATTTACTTGTAAATGAGTCCATTTGTGTGGGTTGTGTTTTTTCTCAAATGGGTTCAAATATAAAGAGTTAGAGTGGTTTAGAATTGTCCATTTTTAATGCATACAACCTCCCAAATCTTTTTATTCAAATGTTCGATAATTATAGCAGTGAGATTATTATTGTAATCATAACTGATGAATTAACTATTTATAAAAATGGAGAAAAAGTGTACGTGGATCGAACCAATCCGGCCCAAATGACCCTTATTCAACTTGGACCCATTTTGACCCGCAATCCAACCCACTCACTTTAACACCACTACTCAACTTAGTTGATGGTGATACCTAAGGATCATGAGAGCTATTAAGAAATATATTACCGGCTGATTCACATAGAGAATGGCTCTAAACTCTCTCCAGTCAGTGGCTTTATTGTGGGACTTTGGAGAACCCATATCTGTAGGTTTGTTGCTTTCAGCAGGATTATTTCCTTTGAGGTTCTCTCCTTCTGGAATTAGATGATCATCATCGCCTATTATTAATAAGAAAAGAACCCGAAAATTAAGATGTAATAAATAAACCTCGTTATGGATTAGAGTAGAGGTTTCCATCCCCGTGATAAGTTGGAAAGTATGGATAGGTCTGTAAACTTCATTTGCTACATTTTTGTCCATACTTATTGTGATTCTGTACCATTTTCATCCATAAAATGGCTTACGCAAAATCACCACTCATTTTGTTCACCAACAGTTTTCTTCTTGAGTTCATATCTTAAATCCAAATTAGTAAAACTCAAATAGTACTTTTACAAGTTTGGGTTTAAAACATACATAAGAATTAATGAAGAAAAAGTTGGGTGAGAAAAGATGAGTGTATATTGGTCCCTTTCCAATGTTCACATCTGGTTTGAGGGATGAAAATGGCACAAACCCACATAAAGCAGGGACGGAAAATGTAATTTACTCTACAGATTATCCAAAATTCTTCTATATAAAAAGATGGTACTAATGATACGAAAAGCACATGCTTTCAAATACATGAAGATTGAGAAGATAGTGATATCTACAGCAATAATGACTTTTTACCTATTATATGACACCAATAATACAGAATCTGAAAGGATAAAGTAGAAAATAACAGAACTTTATCCTCTTCCCGTCAAATAAATATAAACCTATTCGGATTTTGGAATGTCCCTTATTAATTGGAATGTTTTCCTTTCTGGTAAAATTTCATGCCAAAAATACCTCATGGTAGATTAGTGTCTATCATCAAAATGCTGATAACTTCATATTGCTCCACAAGAGTCTTATATGTCATCAATGGGTAGGTTAGATATTTTACTAAGCATCACATAAGTCTTTAAATGAGGGCGGGCCTTGGCGCAGCGGTAAAAGCTGTTACTAAGGGACCGAAGGTCTCAGGTTCGATCCGTGGAAACGGCCTCCCCACAAAATGTGGGGGAAAGACCGCGTACATCTTCCCTTAAATGGGACGGACCCTCCCTGGACCCTGCGAAAACACGGGAGCTCTTTGCAGCACCAGGTACGCCCTTTATCACATAAGTCTTTAAATGTGTCTAAGTCAAATTATAATTACTTTATGACATAAAGAGGAAACCAAAAACAAAGATACATATGTGTGTATGAGTGTAAAATTAAGGAGGAGAGTTTTTATGTAGTGCATAGATGGTTGCTCAAGTAATCACCAGGATTTAATCACTATTAACATTTAATGAAAAAAGCAACCTCAAAGATACGAGACCAAAAGTAGCTAGGGACATTTTACGTGAAATACAAAGAAAATAAATCCAATGGTCACAGATGGATTTGAGATCAGCAGATTTCATATGTGTGTATACATAAACATAAGTGTATAGCCATGTGGTATATGTATATATGTTTAGAGCACATATTATTGCCCTTTCATCCATTTACCTAAAATACTTGGATGAGAGCAGATCAACTGTCAATACTAGTCTGCAACATCTAAAAGAATACAATGTATATTATATGCAATAGACATACCTACACCCTCGAAAAAGTTAGATGGCATTCGGCCACATACAAAACATCGATATCAACATTAATTATTATTTTACTAATCTACATCTTTTGACTTGTTTCACATCGTAATTTAAGTTGATTTAGGATATATGCTAATTATTAAACAACTTTGCCACTCGTAAGCAGACAAACTTTATGTTACCATCGATGTCGGGCTCAAAAAGCCAAAATATTTAAACAAATAAACAACCGTACCCGGTATAACCTTACTCAATAACAGATTGTAGTGTTTGGGCGGTTGGGGTAAGATTTTCCTCTATCCTAGGGAATAGAGATGCTACACTCACCGAGACCTCGGCTCAAAACCTCAAAATAACTAAGTAACTCATATCCATGTTAGTAAAATCGACAAGAACTATAAAACCTAACTTAAAATTTTGAAACTGCTATCATAGGATAAATGATCATGTTATGAATCCCCTTTCAGTATATGAACAACAAACTCTCCGATATTAAATGCAGTTCACAGTACATTCATAACAACACGCTGATTCGATAATCAAAAACCAAAATTAACACCAATATCATCTACATTAATGCCAATCATCGTAATTTCAAAGCATATTTCATAACAAAGCTCGAATTCAAAGAAACCCTAAATATCAAACAGTAACAAAAACATAAATCGCACCTGCAGAAGACGATGAATCAGAACCATTCTGCGAATTGTTCTTCCCATTTGCTCGCAGAACAAACGAACGACGATAAGAACCAGTTCCCCTTGGAACCCTGATGTCGAACACTTTTGCAACATCAAAAGAAGCCATCTTTGGTGATCTCCATGAAGAATTAGGCCTATCGACCAAGTGATTACTCTTGGATATGTAAGGGCATGGTGCTGCAGCTTTGATCTGTACAGCCCACGGATCCATCAAGATCGTCTTGTATCTTAATTTCTTGATGATTTGGCCCTAAAGTTGGAATCTTTATTGGTTTAATTGAGAAGGGGTTAGGTGGATTTTGGAGAAAGTTCAATAATGTGGGAGTAATGCATCATCATGAAGAATGATAATGGAAGACCCAAAGGGGAAACCGGTGGTAATTACAATGGAACGTATTGATTGAAAGTGAAATAAGTGTTGTGTGTGTAGATCAGAGAGAGATAAGTGGTTAGTTATGGTCAAGAAGATGACGCGACGTTAGAGTCAGGTGGGGCTCGTATGTGTGTTAACCGGAGGTTACGGGCGGGTTCATGCCCGGGGTTAGGTTTTTGGGAGTTTAAAAAGCTTGTGACTCGTAGCTAGTTATAAACTTGTTTGAAAATAGTTTGAAGAAAGCTCGTTTAAAATTAACTTGTTTATAAATGAGCCGAGTCCAAGTCAAGCTCGTTCGTTAACTGACTCTTTGGCTAATTTAAATTAAAGGTTATTTTATAAATTAGATTTATGTCATTTAAATAGATGATAAACAAATGATCAATTTGTTACTTTTTTAATAAAAAATCCGAAGTACAAATTATAAAGAAGAAGAATCATAGTTGATAAAAGGTAAATTTAATATAATTGTTTCAACGAATTAAAGATTAATGAATATAAAAAAAATTATATATTGTTTTCCTATATATGAATGTTGGTTAAAAAAGAGTTACAAAATAATTATTATTTTTAAATAAACAAGTTGGCTCATGACACGAGTCGAGTCCGAGCTCATATTTTAGGCTCGTAAAGATAAACTAGCCGACTCGTCTTGTTTACAACTCTAACCTAGGTGGGTCATGGCACATGAGTAAAAATTCTCTCGAATCTCTTTCAAATGCTCAAGTTATGATGGAGATTTTATGTTTATGGTGTTCTTCGTATTCTCTCTAGAACTTTGATGAGAGAAATATTATCATCATTTTTGTTCTAATTGATCAAATAGACATCAAGAAGAATAAAATCATAAGATTCCAATTTATAGTTGTTCTAAGGAAAATATTGTTTATCAAAATGTTTTCATTGAGGGACAAAAGTGCAATCATCAAAAACTGATAATTGCATAACTTATTTATAAGAGTCACTGATTAATTATTAAAATATGATAATTAAACTAACTTATCTAATAGTCACAATGTCATATATTTTTATAATTTTTATAGTGATGGTGATGGTGAAAGTAATGGTTGGTGGTGTACGGTGGTTGATGGTGGTGGAAACAAAGAGTGTAGCAGGGAATAGAATGAATAAAACAATAGGGATGAATGAATAATTTTAAGGTGTTTAGAAGGAAGAATCATTGTGTGATAAATGGTTTCATATCAATCAAACACTTAATTTTCTCATTATGTCATTTTTACATACCAAATATTACCTTAAAGTAAAACTTCATTGCCAAATAGTTTACCATTTTTTTTCCATAAACTGAACAACGAACCGTTCATATTATCGATCCACTAGTCAGACCATATTTAAGAATCGGATAACGTGTATAACTTAGAGAATATAATAAATAAATGCATCTAATAAGCTTTTTTTCCTATAAAAGTTTTAAAACATAAGTATAACCAAGTGTTTATGTAAGATTAAGTGCTTATATAAAAACCTAACATACAGAATGTATTCAAATAAAAATACGTAAATCTTGAAATAAATGAATACTTATATCGTAGAAGGAAGATAAAAGATATTCTGCTAGTAACAAATCCTCTTAGTAACATTTGGGTAAAACTGTTTTCGGGTTCCGGTTCAACCCAGTTTGATATAAAACCGTCTGGTTGAACCGTAAACGGTTATCTATGAGTAATCGGACCCCTCTCATACCCTGTTCCCGGATTCAACAGATCGGGCCCGCAATTCCGGTCTGAGTTTTATAACAATGCAATTCACATTCGACAAACACACTTATTTCTGTCTCAATCTAGCTACGTGTCTATGATGTTTCCTTTATCCCTTAAGTTGCATGCAGCAGCCCGTAGTCACAGCCCCTTTCCAGAAAACTTGCTTTCATTGCTTGTGGCCTTGTCCATTAATGGCCTCAATTTTTGTTTCCTTTGCACCAATGTTTTCAAAACCGGATCGGAAAGCGAACCGGACAGCCTAGAGGTTCACCGGTCGGACCGGTCGGACCGGTCGGACCGGATTACGAACCGGATGACGTCATAAATATTTAAAAAAATATAAAAAAAATCCAAATGTTTAGTGTGTATGTATAAGGTATAATATTAACGAACTGGTGTTCCTTAATCCAAAACAACATCCAAAATACATATCATTCAATTAAACATAGTCCAAATTAACGAACCGGTGTTCCTTAATCCATATCCAATAATATTTTTCTATTAAAATAAAAAAAAATTCAAAAAACCGGTTCAACCCGGTTCGCCGGTTCCGGT